>BSBM01001321.1:4252500-4300000 GCA_027924585.1 Larix kaempferi | reverse complement strand
GGGATCATTTGGGGCAAATTTGGGACCTAGAGATCAAAACTAGTCAAAGGTCGAACCAAGGAAAAAAGTGGAAAATTGCAATTTTAATAAAATTCCTAACAAGGGACATTACAGTGGTATCAGAGCATGGTCCTTGCACCTGTGTATTAGGTACATACATTCAAGAATAATTGGCAGCCATGTCTTACTATTATGATGAATATGAGTGTGTCACACCAACCAAGGATAATTCTATGAGTGAGTTCCAAAGATGGAGAGCAAAATATAAAACCTTGCCCCAACAATATCAAAAATATCAAGAATATCTTGCTTTTAGCAAAAATACACAAAATGCCATGTCTTTTGAGTACTATGCTGAACATGTTTTTGAAAATAGGCCCAAAAATGAAGATGTGGAGTTAGTGAAGAAAGGTTTATGCCCTTCTTGTAAAAACCCTTGGAGCGAGTATCATATATGTGTGCATGAAATGATGTCCTCCTTGAGGAGAGCTTTTGAGATTTATTCAAGAAGAGATTCCAAATATATTGATCCTAAGGAAAACAAGGGGCAAAATGCATAAGCTTGCTTTAAGGAGCAAAAGGAAGAGACATCACAAGAGCATGAAGAAGATTCTATTGAAAATATGGAAGATCATTTCGAGATACCTTCTAGCTTAGACATGAACCAAAGAGCATCTACTGATGGATGCTTAAACTATGAAGGAGTACCTACTGATGGGTGCTCACACCTCTATGTTGGTGACATAGAGATCACTTTTGAAAGTGTTTCTACAAGTACAAGTTTCATTAAGCATGATAATGAAGACCTTGTAGCGGTTGAAGAAGAACCAAGATCAACTTCCCCATCACCACTTGATCTTCATGAAGTTGGTCCAAGCAAAATTGAAGAAGATGAGGAGGTTCATTTGCAAGAGCCTCATTTTCTTGAAGGGTCCTTAAAGATGAATGAAAATAATATCCAAGAGTCCCTCAGCATTCTCCATGACACTCAAGCATTGGTGTCAAATTCTTGTTGGAGAGCTACTTCATTGGAGGAAACATCCTTCCTTGAAGACATGGAGAATATTCAAAGAGCAATGTGCCACATCAAAGGTAATTTCATGTCTTTGCTTTTTGATAGAAACTATTTGTTTGAGCTTAATGAATTGTTACATGATGCATACTTGAAGAATAATGAGGATATTCATAAGCTCACAATTCAAAATGAGCAACTTCTTGAAAAGTTGCAAGATACTTGTTTTTCCTCCTATGTTTCAGATTGTCAAATGGTAGATTGTTTGGAGGATTCTCATGACATGGTGGATCATGAGAAATGTGAAAATTTGAATGTTCTTGATGTGTTTGAAGATGAACTTGAAGAGATCCAAACACTTGATGTGGTGGAAGAGGAATTTGAATTTCCTCTTGATGAAGGTTATGCAATTTTTAAAGAAGAGCATGATTCCTCTACATTGGAACCAAACTATGACAAAGAGTTCACACTTTTGAAGGAGCTGCATGATACTACCCACATGGATCCTTCCCATGATGAAACTCCTGAACTTTTTGATCATTTGGGTGAGTTAGTACATTCTCCTACATCCTACAATTCCATGTTTTGCAGTATTAGTCTCAATGAAGTATGGGTGAAAGGGTTCTTTTTGATGGTGCCACATGAGGAGTATGGAACTCCTAGATTTAACCTTTATGATGACATGGTTGGAGCACATTCTTATTCACATTTGCAGCAGCATAATTTGTCACTTTATGATGATTCACATCTACATGGATGCACCTATGATATGGATTTGAGTCACTTGAATACTCATGGTTTTTCTTGCTCAACACTGGGTTCATTTGATGTTAGAGGAACTTCATCCAACACTTGGATGAATAGATTTATGATGAGAGAACATTTTTGTTGGCAGCCACATACTTTGTTACATCTTTATGATTCTCACATTCATGGATGTATGGGTGAGACTTCTTTGAGTCATTTGAAGTCTCCTTGTTTTTTCTGCTCATTATTTGGTTCAGATTCTAGTGGAGATTCTTCATTCACTTCTTGGATGAAAGAATACATGGCTGAATATTTTGATGCATATCACATCCTTTTGGAGCAGCATTATAGGACATGGGATCCTCACCTATGCCATTGGAGCAGATTTGATTGGTCACTTGAAGCTTGTATGCACTTGGAAAATGGTGGTCTACTTGCTTGGAGGTATAAGCACTTTCATGACTCTTTGATGAAGCATATCCTAGATGTACATTTTCATTATGTTGTTATGTACTTTGATGATATATATTTGGTACTCATGATGTTTGGAAGAATGCATACAAGAAAATGGGATCCAGGAATCCTCTTATCTAATGGTGTAGGTTGGAGAGCACTCTTAATTGTTGGGGTGCAATACAAGCAATGGGACCCTGGAATAATTTTTGTCTCATTGGTTCCATTTTTTTTGGGGGAAGCAAGCAGTATGGGAGATGAATTCCCCACTTAATAAAGTGATTTTAATCAGAGTAGTGCAGCAGCAAGCATGGTGGTTCCTCTCTAAAATATTCATGGAAACTCAAAGACTCAAGGTTTGGCAATTCAATGGCAACTTCAAAGAATTATACAGAAAGCAGGTTCTTCAACACCCATGTTTGAAATTGCTTGAGGACAAGCAATATTGGGAAGGGAGGATTTGTCATGTCCCAAATTTGTAATTGGGTCACAATGGCCTAATCACATTAGCCATATTCATTAGAGTTTGTAAAATTGATGTTAAGGGTCAAATAATTGCCGAGGAAAATTACTAGTTTCCTAGGTTTGGGGTGGAAGCTTTGGGATTTGGAATAAGGGGGATAATAAATGATGTTTAGACATTGGAAGGGTTCAAGTATTTAATAAATAGAGTGAATAAAGAAATTCAAGAGAAATACTAGGTGACAAATGGTTTTGGAGACATATGGAGGATGTGGGACCCACACTAGCTTGATTTTTCATAATACATGGTATATCTCTTTTGCAAATTCGAATTAATGGGAATATTTCCTAAATGGAAATCTATTGAATCTATTGAGAGGATTTCGACCCTTAGAAGGCCAATGTTGGTTATAAAATGTAGAAATGAAGTATGAGAATGGCTTTTGATCATTTGTAGAATTTGCAATTGCATTTGTGAAGAGGGAGAGCTAGTGGATGACTAGTTGCTTGCCTTAGCCAATTTCGAGGGTGAAAGATTCCCATCCAAGTTGGTAATTGGAAAGGCCATTCAGACCTTTCATTTGGAGCTTTAATGGAGTCTTTATTTGCAGTTGTAAGCTACAGGGCAGCTCATGGTTTCTTCTATTGCAGCTCGCTCCTTCAACCATTTCCAGTTTTGATGGCATATTCTTGATCCTTGAGGGAGGGCATTTTTGGTGAGCTATTGTACTCTTTGGGGGAGCTTATAATGCCCCATTTCTTTTGTAATATGAAGTAAATACTCTGTTCTTCATCTCCAGAAAGTTTCAGGTCGAAATTCCAAGTAGAAATGTATAAATCTCATTTTTAATGGAAGAACAATGCCATTTCCCCACTACCTTGTTGTGAACCAATGTATTGATGATGATTTCGAATGAATGGATGATTCTATGATGCATTTGTGATTAATGGACTGCCATGGATGTATTTTACAAGTTTCATGTACTGTACTTGAGCATTTGAAGTATTTTTACTCGATTTAATTGCATTGGGAGAAGAAATAGTGCCATTTCCCCAAGGGTCGAATTGGTGATTTTTGCAGTTGAATGGGAGAGGGTGAGAACAGTTGTAATAAACCATTAATGGTGCATATGAGACCTTAATAACATAATTAACACATTACATACCTCTGTTCATAAATTTGAGTGGGTTTGGAGGCATTTGGGAAGCCATTTTCAGTACTTACCTTAGAGGGATTTGAACCCCAAATTACTAGTAAAATTGCATACTTGGTCCAGAATCTTAAGAGAGTTTGCAGAGGTATTTTGGTGGCCATATGTTATCCCTGAACATCATATTCAATCCCTAATATCATTCATACACCTTCCTTGAATATTTGAAGGCATTTGGAGTCAATTTGAGACCTAGAGACCAATACTAGTCAAAGGGAAATCACTAGTAAAGTTACCTACATTGACCAGAATTGAAAGAGTATTTGCAGAAGTGTTTTAAAGGTACAAAGGCATCCCTGAAACACATATTTATGTTCTAATATCATTCATATACCTTCTCAGAAGATTTGGGATCATTTGGGGCAAATTTGGGACCTAGAGATCAAAACTAGTCAAAGGTCGAACCAAGGAAAAAAGTGGAAAATTGCAATTTTAATAAAATTACTAACAAGGGACATTACATCGTCATCATCACATGATGGGCCTTGGTTGAGAAAACCTTCTTAGTCGTTGATGGCTAGAATACTTATTCCTTGGAAAACCATTTCCAAGGCCCTAAGACATGTAGATACGAAGTTCAAAACCATCCATCCTCAATCACATGACAATGATACCTCAAGAGGCCATGTGTAGTTGGTGGAGGTAACCTTCTTAGTCCCGGATGGATATAAGATTCCTTTAAGGCCCGAGTCTTAGGTCTCCTCCCTTGACCATGTCTACTGCCCTAAGTCCCCAAGACTTGGATACATCTAGCACAATGGATACCCCTGTAAAGTCTTGTTTGGTGCTTTTAGACATTGTTCATGGCCTTGGATGTCTAAATGGTTTTTGTATGGCCAAAGGCACGATATTATTCCATAAAACATCATTCCAAAATCCTCGATTAGGCACATACATATTGCTCAAAACCACTTCATGGTATCGGCATCCTTAATCATAGGCCAATGATACCATTAAGAGGTCATGTGTGGTTAGTGGAGGAAATCATCATAACTCCTTCTGGATAGAAATTCCTTTAGGGCTCAAGGTTCAAGTCTCTCTCTCTCTCTGACTATCTCTCTAAAATGGCCATGGGTTATAGGTTTTAAGGGTTGGGTGTTTGATGATAGAGTTTAGGGTTGATGAGAATTAGAGGTTATAAGGGTTAGGGGTTAAGTTTTATTTGACTAGACACTGTAGAGGTTAGGATTATGTGGTTAGGGTTATAGGGGTTAAGGGATATATATCATTATGTGTTAGTATTTAGGAGTTTTAGGGGCTATACTAGTTTAGGGTTATAGTGGGCCAAGAGTTATGATGGTTAGTTGTACTGGAGACTAGGGATTGCAGTAGATAGGGCATAATGGTCAATGGTTTGGCGATTGAGATATGGGGGTCATGGATTTATGGTTAAAAGGATGAATATTAATATGTACATGAGGATAATGTGAGTTAGTGATTTTGTGTAATAATATATATCCTATCCCTTGTGGTGAAGGAGAGAAGAGAGGAATGAGGGAGGGAGCAGGGATTGGGTAGAGTGGAAGAGAGGGGGGGGGGTATTGGGTGTATAGGAAGAGAAGGGGGGTGGGGTTATAGAGGGGGTGGCGTTTAGGGAGAGATATATAAAAATTAAGTTGTAAAAACAACATGTGCGCATTATAACACGTGCGCACATCTACATGTGTGCATACAACAACGCGTGCACGCATTTGCCCACATGCATGTCTGGATTCAAATTGTTTTTGGCGCCCTTGCAGGTTTGGTATTAGCTTCGGATTTCCAAACCTTGAGGCTCAGTCTGATTTATGGTAGAACACACCAATTTATGTAACTTCATGTTTTTCACGCTTAGTTCTGCATATGTTCCACTTGTGCACTACTGATGAAATTGGACACACTTGTCGAGCTCTGTGTGCAGATTCTAACTATATATTTTTTGAATAGATCTGTTATTTTTTTCTATTTTTAATTCATTTTTAACTGCACTCATGTCAAATTTGTAAAAAAATAGGTCGTTTATTTGGCCTATAACTTTTTATTGGCTTAACTATTTCAAGAACGGAAAAGAACCCCCACAAGAGTATAAAAATACCTACAAGCTAAAAAAAAAAAAAAACATTATTATGTTCATACCATGATATGGTGGACCAACACTCAACCATGTCATTTTAAGGCTTCACTAACTTTCGTAATTTAAAAAAAATAGAAAATTATAGAAAATATGGGCTCTTTATGTCTATACTTATATTTACATGATATAAAATTGGTAGATTGGCAGACTGTGGTGTGAAACATTTGCAATTCTGCTCTTTTCTAAGCATTGAACTAACTATTGGACTATCAACCTTTTACATTCTTTGTTATGTTGATCTCTTGACTAGGTTTCCTTTTACGCATTTTCCTTCCCAATACTATTTTGTTGGGTCTTCCACTATCCAACGCTACAAATTGATCTGTCACCCCTACAATCCTGGTTGGATCATTATTAGCATTATACTATTATTTTATTTAGCATCATGTTTTCTTATACTAAGATGTGTTAGGGATCCTATTTGTTACAACTTGATAATATGATATAAATTGAGTATTAAAAATGGGTTGATAAAAATGGATACATAAAATATCTAGTGAAACTAGGGGTTTTCTTAATTGGAAAGGCATATTGGGAGGGGGGTTCAACAATAAAATTTTAGGAGGAATTTTCCAATATTTAGTGAAATTAGGGATATTATTTAATATCATGCGAACGATCATGCTATGTAACAAGTTCACTAAGTGAACCCCCCATGGTGAAGCCAACCCAATGGCATGATGGATTTTACATCATCCCCCAAACCCCAAGGGACTAGGTTCCCCTCATTTGCAGACACACTATTTACTTTGTTTCTAAGATGAACTACCACATTATTGTTGACCTCCCTCACCACCAAGACACTCAATCGATGGTTTTGGGTCTTCATACCTGGCAACCTATAATATATTTACTTAATGGAACAAGCATAGATCAACCCTCACATTCAAAATATTTCCCCTTCTTAATGACGTAGAGGACTTCACCACCAAATCTTCCTCATCATACACTAGATTATGAGCAAGGAAAGGGCCATGAACATGAAATGAATTAGATACAAAAGAGAAATTTCTGAAGGTATAGTATGACGAATAACATCTTCCCCAATACCTCGGCTCTAGAAAGGTGTACATAAATTGATTTTAAGGCCCCCATTGTCTCGATCCTTCATTAATAATTGAATTACGAGCTCTCTGCCATCGATCATTAATCAATTTACATGTAGTTGATCCTCACCTTCCACTTTGGTTTACATGCAGTTGTTATTATAGTATTTTGAGATGATATTTATGTTTGTAATGTATTTGTTCTTGCACAAAGTTTGTACATTTTTCATTTTTGAGAGATGTCATTGTAGAACATGTATATGTTTCTAATGATTTGATTTTTTATTTTTTGATTGCAGTGACGACCATGGATGCACATTCAAACATCCAAAGAGAAATTGAGAGGCTCAGAGATATTCGAGCCTCAATAACTATTGTTGATGATAGACACCGTATGCTTGCATCCAATTTGGATGCAATGATAGAGACCTTTAGTAGGTCTAATGGTGCACTGCAAGATATTACTACATACAGAGAGAGAAAGAGGCAAGAATATGTTGATGGAATTAGCTACAAAGACGTTAAGAAGTTGAAGATAAAAAACAACCTATGTTTTCCCCTTTTAGAGATCCACAGACGGGTGAAATCCCGAAGGCAAACAAAAGGCATATTTCTATCGAGTGGTGTACATATCAACCATTCATAGATAATTGGATGGACCGATTGTACATCATGGTGTTTGATGTACCACCACATAACAACAGGGAAATGCCTCTATATTTTATGAGAAAGATGTATGCAGAATTTGTTTTGGGGAAGCATGTTAATTATTTTGATATCTTGGAGTACCAGGGCATTGGGATGGGGATTCCTCAACAACATCCCAATGCGAGTCACATAGATCCCAATCGCCCAGTAGCTCCACCTCGCAGGCATCTATCTAGGCCAGATGTGCCTCCTGCACATCAGTTGGTCCTAGAGACTCAGGGTTCATTCCTACTATTGGCATAGGCGATTGTTCTCCATAGCACGTATCTTCAAGGTACGTACTAGGAAGGCCCTTCAGATCCACCATCTATGGGTGGAGTAGATCCACCACCTCTTGGTGAGGTAGATCCACCACTTCCCGGTGGGGTAGAGCCACCACCTTCCAGTGGTCGAGGAGCATCTAGTAGTGGAACTAGACCTGCACATCATGAGCACAACCGAGAGCCCCACCCGTGCATAGTATGCGGCCATCCTTGCTTTGGTCCTATCCAAATAGATGATACCTTTACTTGGTACTTTAAACAGGTAAGTAAATGGTTAACAATTTAGTGTCATTTGTAAATTATTTTTCCTTACTATACACATATATAGATTGATAATATTTTTAATGATTTTAAAATTTGTAGTTGCTACAAGAAGGGCACGAGGGGGAAGAATTTTCCACTGATGATGCAAAGGATATCCCAGAGGCTCATGAGAAAATGGTTAATAATTTAGTGTCATTTGTAAATTATTTTTCCTTACTATACACATATATACATTGCTAATATTTTTAATGATTTTAAAACTTGTAGTTGCTAAAAGAAGAGCATGAGGGGCAAGAGGCTCATGCAATAGAACCTTCTGATGTACAAGATGTTGTCATACCTTCAGCGACAACAAATCATGCTGAGGTAACTATTTTAACATGACATTATTTTAATTGTTAGGAACCCATGTCTTTACTTTGTTAGTATGTTGTTATTGGACGCATATGCTTTGTAAGTCGTCCCGTAGTATTTGTTGATCAATAGTTGTGTTATTGTTATTGGCGCATATGCTTTGTAAGTCGCCCGTAGTATTGTTAATCCATAGTTTGTAACGGCCCATGGTTTCGACCCATAGTATTGGCGCCTCGAATTAGTATATAAGTAGGTGTTGAGACCTATGAAGGCACCGTGAAGTTAATTGTATTGAGCTTGCTCAAAGGAGGTTGCCCCCTCGAAGTGGCCCGTGATCAATATAAAAGCGATTCTGTTCTATTATTTCTGATATCTAGTGTATTTGCATTAATTAATTATTGCAGGTACATCACATCTGGTATCAGAGCACTTTCTTGGGCTCGCTGGGTGAAATTTCTGCCAAATTTTTTTTTCGCATCTGTTGCAGGTTCGGATTTGGGAATAATCCCTATCCGCTTAACTGTGGGAAGTACTTGGGCATAAGCCCTAAAACTCATTGTGAGGAGTACCACAGGAACCCCGAAGTAGCTGGCCCATTGAGAGGACCTGCCGGCGAAAAGGGCAACGACCCCTACCTGATTGACTAGTTCCCACCCGTGAGGTTATCAGTTTTACCTGAGCCGTGGAGTGAGGGGTACTGCCCCAATACGCAAGCCGTCAGACAGCATTGGTGGCCGAGTGAAAACCCTGAACTTTTAGGAAGCCGCACATACCTGGGGTCCATATCTACCTTCAGTTGAACTATTGTCGATCACTGTTGCGCCGTTTCAGATCCATTTTGCAAGCCGTTCCAGATCCAGCCGTTCGGCGTTGTTCCAGAATCCTTCAAACCGGAGATCCCATTCTGCAAGCAGAGCCGTAGCCGCTCCAGTCTGTGAAAAAAAAAAAAAGTATAAAATTCAGTTTTTTCTCCATATCTCCCTTGTTTTACCTCTGTTTTCCTTGAAAATTTCAGGGAACTCCTGTCATTCCATTCTGCATATTTCATCCCTGAGGACCCTATCCTCAATTCCCCTTCCTACAACCCGAAATCTCACATTTGTCTATTTTTAGGGTTTGCCATAACTTCCTCAGATTTCACCCAATCACCTTCAATTTTTACCACAGAGTTCCTTTTTGAATTCTGCTTCTTTGTTCCCCTCTGCCAAATTTTCCCATCCTTTCACCCCGCTTCTGAAATCCTCATTTTTGCTTCCCTGTCTATCCAACAGTGTCCAAAAAACGAGTCAAACCCCAATTACCCTTCTGATTTTTTCCCAAATCCAAATTTTCCTTTACTGAAGTAGTTCCTGTTTTTGTTTTCCTACCCAGTCCAAAAAAAAAAAAAAAAAAAAAAAAAATCCCTGGTTATGGTTGTCACCCGTGCAGGAGCAAAAACCATGGAGGAAGCCCTTACAGCCATCCAAGCCAAACTCCAGGATCTTGATGAAAAATTTCTTGGTCTCCATCTTGAACATTCAGCTATGAACAACAAACGGCAGTCTGAGTCTTCAGTAGACAATGGGTTCTCTTCTTCCAGCAATTTCCGTGGTCCGAAGCTTGATTTTCCTCGCTTCAATGGTACCGATCCAACTGGATGGATCTATCGGGCAGAACAGTATTTCAGTCTGCATAATACTTTTGATGTCAACAAAGTTCCGTTGGCATCCTTTCATTTGGAACAGGAAGCTCTTCAATGGTACCGTTGGTACATCAAGGCTCATCCAGAGCCCAACTGGCCAAACTTTTGCCAGCTCCTTTTGCAACGATTTGGTCCTAGTGCTTTTGATGACTTCACAGGAGCCCTCACTAAACTTCGCCAAACTGGCACTGTGAGAGAGTATCAAACCGAATTTGAGAATCTAGCCAACCATACCAAAGGATTGTCTGATGAATTTTACCGGAGTTGTTTTATCAGTGGTCTAAAGGATGCCATCCGCTCTGAGGTCAAAATGTTCTGTCCCAACACAATGATGGAAGCACTCGGGTTGGATAAGTTGGCAGAAGACAAGATTGCATCCCAACAACGCTCCAAGCCCACTTTTGTTCCCTTCCGAAATATGGGTTCTCAGCGACCACCTATACCGCAGGCTCCTCGACCGACTCCTATCAAGCGTTTGTCTGAAACAGAGATGCAAGCACGCAGAGAAAAGGGGCTTTGCTATAATTGTGATGAGAAATTCACTCGGGGACATAGATGTGTTCAGCAAAAGCTCTATCTCCTGGATGTGGAGTCTCCGCCTGCCTCTGAAATGGGTGACGAAGATCCAGACACACTGGATGCACCGGTCGACATTCAGGAACCGCCTAGTGACCCTCCGTCTCAGGATGACCAGCCAGAGATATCTCTCCATGCTTTAGCGGGAATCACCACCCCCCAAACAATGTGGGTCAGGGGTTACTTCAAGAAGCTTCCTCTTACAATCCTCATTGATTCTGGTAGCACGCATAATTTCATTGACCCTCGGATCGCCAAACAAGCTGATTGTTTTATCCATCCTTGCTCCAACTTTGAAGTCATGATTGCCAATGGGGGCACCTTACCTTGCAAAGGGAAGTGTCGAAATGTGCGTATCGCTATGGGAGATTATACCTTGCGCTCTGACATGTTTGCCTTGCCCTTAGGCGGATGTGATGTGGTTTTGGGCGCTCAATGGCTACGCACACTCGGCCCTATCTTATGGTATTTTGCCGAACTTTGGATGCAGTTTTCCGAGAATGGACACAAACACACATTGACAGGATTACAACCAGGTTCCCTCAGCATCATCAGTTCACATCGCATGGAAAAACTCCTCAAGAAGAATTCACATGGTGTCATCGCTCAGATCCATTCCATCCAGATGCAACCAGCAGCAGTCTCCACTACTCCTTTGGATCTACAACAAATTCTGGATCGGTATACAGGTGTCTTTGCTGAACCAGTGGGCTTACCACCTTCCAGGCCAGAAGACCATCGTATTAAGCTCCTTCCTGGCAGCGTTCCTCCCAACATCAGACCCTATCGCTACCCATTTCATCAAAAAACAGAGATTGAAATGCTCGTTCGGGACTTATTGAAGCACGGTATTATTCGCCCAAGCACTAGTTCCTTCTCTTCTCCAGTTATTCTTGTTCGCAAAAAAGATGGGTCATGGCGCCTCTGCATTGACTTCCGAGCACTTAATCACCTCACCATCAAGGATAAGTTTCCAATTCCTGTTGTTGATGAGCTTCTTGATGAGCTTCATGGGGCCCGCTTTTTCTCCAAGTTGGATCTTCGTTCTGGATATCATCAAATTCGGGTTCATGAGGATGATATTCCTAAAACAGCTTTCCGCACACATGATGGCCATTATGAGATTTTGGTCATGCCCTTTGGCCTCACTAATGCCCCTTCCACATTCCAGGCCTTAATGAATAAAATATTTCGACCCTACTTGCGGAAATTCATTTTGGTATTCTTTGATGACATCCTCATCTACAGTAAAACATGGGATGAACATCTCCAGCATCTGGATCTTGTCATGCAACTTTTCTCTGACCATCATCTCCATGCCAAGCAGTCTAAATGTGTTTTTGGACAGAAGGAAGTTGAGTATCTCGGGCACATTATCTCAGCACAAGGGGTTCGCGTGGATCCTGCCAAAATCGATGCCATGACCAATTGGCCACATCCTCAGACCCTCAAGAGCCTTCGTGGTTTTTTGGGGTTGACTGGCTACTACCGCAAATTTGTCAAGGATTATGGGAAGATTGCAGCTCCATTAACTGCGCTATTGAAAAATGATGCTTTTACATGGACACCTGCTGCTCAGTGTGCATTTGACCAACTAAAACAAGCCATGTGTACTACACCTGTGCTAGCGATGCCCGATTTTTCCAAGCCCTTCACTATTGAGAGTGATGCTTGCGGCAATGGACTTGGTGCTGTTCTCCTTCAAGATGAACACCCCATTGCGTTCACCAGCAAAGCCCTTTCAGGTAAGAATTTAGCTGCCTCTACCTATGAAAAGGAAATGATGGCTATTTTGCATGCAGTACAGAAGTGGCGCCCATACCTATTAGGAAATCATTTCCGCATCAAGACTGATCACCAGAGTCTGAAATATTTCTTGGACCAGCGTGTCTCCTCCCCGGCACAACAGAAATGGGTTAGCAAACTCATGGGTTATGACTATGAGATCACTTACAAGAAGGGTAAAGATAATATTGTGGCAGATGCTCTTTCTCGCACATTTGAGGCCCAAGGTTCTCTTTCAGCTATTTCTATGCCTGTTCCAAATTAGTTGCAATCTGTTCAACAGGGTTATGTCAATGACTCTTCCTTATCGCAAATCATCCAACGCTTGACCAACAATCCTTCTGCTGTACCACATTACTCTTGGGATGGTGCTTCTCTACGATACAAGGGTCGTCTGGTGCTTCCCCAGAGCACAGATCTTCAACAGGCTGTCTTCTATGAACTCCATGCTTCTCCATCGGCAGGACACTCTGGGTTCCTCAAAACATATGAACGAGCACGGCGTAACTTCTTTTGGCAGGGCATGAAAAGGACAATTCAACAGATGGTGGCCGAATGTGATACTTGCCAGCGCAATAAGGGTGAAACAACACTCCTCCCAGGATTGCTTGAACCCTTGCCCATACCTACACGGATTTGGACAGATATTTCTATGGATTTCATTGAAGGGCTCCCTAAATCTGGTGGGAAGACAGTGATTCTCGTTGTGGTTGATCGCCTCTCCAAATATAGTCATTTTTGTGCTCTCAGCCATCCCTATACAGCCTCCTCCGTCGCTCAAATTTTTCTGGACCAGATCTTTCGTCTTCATGGCATCCCTTCTTCCATTGTCTCGGATCGTGATGCAACTTTCACCAGTCATTTTTGGATAGAACTATTTCGCCACACGGGCACCAAACTGCAGATGAGTTCAGGGTATCACCCACAAACAGATGGTCAGACTGAAATTGTCAATAAATGCTTGGAAACTTATCTTCGTTGCTTCACCTCTGAACAACAACATCAGTGGGCAAAGTGGCTCCCTCTCGCTGAATGGTGGTACAATACCTCTTACCACACTGCCTCTAAAATGACCCCATATGAAGCAGTCTATGGTCAGGCACCTCCAGCTCTTCTTCCTTACACCCCCACCAGTTCACCAGTTCAGGAAGTTGACACGGTCCTTCGCAACCGCGATAAGATTCTTCGCATTTTGCGGGACAATCTTCACATGGCAAGAAATCGCATGAAGCAACAAGCTGATCAGCACCGTTCGGAGCGCACTTTTCAAGTCGGCGATATGGTTTTTCTTCGTCTCCAGCCGTACAAACAATCCTCCTTGAAACTCAAAGGGCGTCATAAGCTCGCTCCAAAGTTCTATGGGCCATATCGGATTCTTCAGAAGATTGGGTCCGTTGCTTATAAATTGGAACTTCCTCCTTCTTCCTGCATTCATCCAGTCTTTCATGTCTCTTGTCTGAAGAAAGTTCTTGGCACCAACATCAGCGGACAAACGATTTTACCTGAACTGGATAATGAAGGATCCATCCTTTTGGAGCCAGAGGCCATCCTCAATCGGCGCACGCGTCAGCTTCGCTCTCGCTCTATCACAGAGGTCTTAATTCAGTGGCACGGCATGCAACCAGAGGACGCTACATGGGAACCACTCCTTCAGATTCAACAGCAATTTCCACATCTAAAGCTTTGAGGACAAAGCTTTTTTTTTAAGGGGGAGGGGATGTTAGGAACCCATGTCTTTACTTTGTTAGTATGTTGTTATTGGACGCATATGCTTTGTAAGTCGTCCCGTAGTATTTGTTGATCAATAGTTGTGTTATTGTTATTGGCGCATATGCTTTGTAAGTCGCCCGTAGTATTGTTAATCCATAGTTTGTAACGGCCCATGGTTTCGACCCATAGTATTGGCGCCTCGAATTAGTATATAAGTGGGTGTTGAGACCTATGAAGGCACCGTGAAGTTAATTGTATTGAGCTTGCTCAAAGGAGGTTGCCCCCTCGAAGTGGCCCGTGATCAATATAAAAGCGATTCTGTTCTATTATTTCTGATATCTAGTGTATTTGCATTAATTAATTATTGCAGGTACATCACATTAATACATGTTAGTTTGTTATCACATGTTACTTAATTAATGCTACACGATCTAATATTTAAAATTTTGTAAACTGTAGGTTGTAGATCCCCCTCAGAGGGAAATGATTTCATCTAGTGAGCCCCCCCCTAGTGGGAATACAAGCGATAGCGTGACCATAGAGACACAACAAGTGGCAGAACGTTTCTTAGAATTGATTGAAGTATACAATACATCGGTATGTATTTCATCATTGTCAGTTTGTTAATACATGTTATTTCATTGACCAATGCATTTATAAATACGTTAGTAATTGGTGATTATATCCACCAACTTCTATACTTAGGAGACAGTCAGTAGTTGTCGTTCCTCGTAGTCCAAATGTGAAAAAGGGACAAGTGTATAAGAGAGGCTCCACTCTTAGAAAGGGTGGATGTCCTCTATAGCAGACACACGGGAGATCCATCTACCCCTCACCTAACAAGGGCCATTGATGTTGCAGTTAGTGTTGCATCTGTAATAGCCACAAGTCATACAGAGGTAACTATTTCAACAATTACAATGCATAGTATTTAATCATGTTACTATATTGTTTATTCATGCGTGTCTAACTATTTCTCCATTTGGTGATTGTAGCCATTAGCGGCAACAGTGCCTGACCCCTTTTCTCAATCCATGGTTCTTGTGATAATCTACAGGGATCTAGCAACTGTAACAAACTCACAATATAACTCTCAAGATTATTTGCAAAGAAGAAGAAGCATGCATTCAATAATCGCTCATAAACACAGAATAATGGACAATGTCAATATCATACAATGAATAATGAATGTAGAGAATGTGTTACAATAATCAATGATGAGGCATCATATAGGATTCGAATTAGCCAAGTAGGGCATTCGAATTATTAGCTCAAAGTCTATCATGAATAACTATGGAGACATCAACCAGTCGGTAGTATCAGTCATAAGTGGTAAGAGTCAGTCAAGTGTGTCTAACTGATTCTAACGGAACTATCTAGCCATAAATCAAGGAATGGAGACTCTAAGTGGGGTGCATGAGGTTGTCTAACTCAAAGTCTAGCTTGGATAACAATGGAGACATCCTTTAGTCAATAGTATAAGTCATAAATGGTAATAGTCAATCAAGTGTGTCTAACTAAGTCTAACAGAACCATCTAGGCATAAATCAGGGAATGGAGACTCCAAGGGGGGTGCATGAGGCTGTCAAATAGTCAAGTGGAACTCCAGAACTACTTAAATAGAAGCTACAAGTAGTAAGCATGAGCAATCAGTGGAAGAACTACTCAATCAATGCACTAACTGAATGATAACTCCTAGTAGGTGAGATAAGGTGCCCTAACTGAGTGATAACTGGTGGTAGGTGAGCAAAGGCACCCAAATGGTTGTGGTAGGTGGGAAAGGCGCACTTGTCAAGTAGAAAAGTCAAGGAGGGCGCATTAGGTAGGTAGGAGGCCAATTGGGGGCTAAAGACAAGCTCTGAAGAGCTAGAAGCAAGCTCTAGGTGCTGGGGAGACAACCATGATGATGAATGGATGCATGCAATGGCATGCAGATTTGCATGCAGCATGCAAAATACAAAAATGATGGTGTGAATATTCCAACACCCCCCCGAAAGCTATACTATGAGATAATAACTGAAAAAACAAAAATAGGGCCCTGGTGACTGAGACCAGAGGTCACCCCGTACAATCAATCTAAAATAAACTAAGTGAGGAAAGAGGGAAAACCCAGTGGGAATAAAGACCTCCCTCAAAATAGACTGAAGGATGCTAAAGTAGCATGTCATCACTCACCCCTGAAGGAGGTAAATGTCCTTCTTTTCCAAACAAGGCTCGATCGATCTGAGATGGATCAGCAATGTGAGAAGGATGAAACCTTCCACTCTGAAAATCTGATCTGGTTCTTCTATGATCATGTGGATCACCAACCAAATCACTGGCAGATCAGAGTGTAGTGGCTTCCCATTGAGGAAGAGGAGGAATATCAGGTGAGAGATATTCAGGTTCTTGTGGATCTGGATCTCCCATTCGCTCATCTTCATCATCAGTTGCTAGACATTCAAGTTCTTGTGGATCTGGGTCTAGCATTCTCTCATCTTCATCTCCATCTTCTGAATCCAAAATATAGTGTGAAGATGCATCATCACATCCAAACTCTAAATCTGAAATATCATGAGTAAGAGCAAGTAAAACTGGATCATCACATGCAAACTCTGAAATATCAAGAGGAGAAGCAAGTAAAACTGGCTCACCATCACTCAAAGGAGGAACATATCCAAAAGAGTTGATGTCATGAAACTGCTCCAGAATATGCATGTAGTCCTCATCCAAACCAATATGATTGTAATCAATAGAAGAACAAGGACTAAATGATGATGGATCTTCATTAAGATCAAAGAGGATGCAGTAGTAGAGGCCCACTTTGAAGTAGGATTTGGACAAACAGGTGTTGGATATTCAAGTTCTTGTGGATCTATATCTAGCATTCACTTCTTCAAGAGTCCTGTTTTTCTCAATCTCCTTTAATGTATCTTTTCCCTTTAGACAACCTTCGAAAGTGCCATGAGAAAACTTGCTACTCAGAAGACCATCAACCACATTCTGAGCTAGCTTATGGTTGATATGCGACAGTCTACTCTCTTCATGAGTATGAGACCGAAGAGCAGACTCCTTTGAGAGAGATAAGAAGTGTGAAAACTCATAGAGTTTTGTCTCATGGTTTGCAACTCCTTTTGCAATGATTTCCCCTGAAACCATGTGTTGTACCTCGACTTCATATGGAGTAAATATCACTCTTTTGGGCTCTCTAGTATGAGTCATTTGATACACTGAAAGGACATTAGGTGCAAGAGAAGGAACATAAAGCACATCAGAAAAGTAACCATGATCAAGATTGATTATTTCGATCCCATGAGAGGATACTTCTAAATCATTGCCCAAACTAACAGAAGGGCCACTAGAGCTTTCGAAACTAGAGAAGAGATATTTGGAGGAAGCCATGTGGCATGATGCTCCTGAATCTATGATGAAATAAGAATCAATTAATGCACTACTATGAGAGCATTACATATTTCTTTGCCATCGGATCTAGAAGATTTAGTATCAGGATCTTTCTTTCTTGCACATGTTGGTACAAGAAGATTGTTCTTCTCAAGTAACTGAGCCATCAAATCTATAGTCTTCCTCATGCAAGAACTCTTAGGATGAAAACCTCTAAGACAATAGTTTCACTTGGTATTTCCCTTCTGAGAATGCTTGGTCTTCCTTGAGTTCAAAACCCCATCTGATTGGTATGTACTATCTGTAGGCCTTGTATCATTCGATCTCTTGTCAGAAATATTTTGCTTTCCTTTACCATTCGCTCTCTCTACAACTATAAGAGCTAAATCCAATTTGGGTTTGATCATTCACATAGAGATCAACTTCTCTTCCTCTTGAGTAAGAGATTGGATGAAATCATCAAATGAGGGAAACTTCCCTCTTGGAATGGAAAACCTAGCTGGCTGGAAAGTAGCGACAAAAACTGAGAAGTTTGCCCCCAACTTTGAGAGAATGGCAAGTATAAGTTGATTTTCTTCTTTCACTATCTCATATCTTTTTAACTGTGATATCAAGCTTTTGAACTTGGTCAGGAAGGCATTGATAGATTCGAAGCTGTCGGGACTCCAACATATGAGCTCATTCTCCAATTTGTGTCCTTGCATATCATCTTTCGGTCCAAAAAGGGATTCGATCTTGTCCCAAACCTCTTTAGGAGATGTAAGATCAATGAAATGGAAGTGAATATCTTCAGAAATTGAAAGGAGGAGGGAAATTGCTTCATCAAGCCTGTCCAAGTACTTGGACTTTTCAACTGCACTAAGAGGTTCTACCATCGTTCCGTTGAGTATTTGGGTGAAGCTCTTGGATCTCATGAAGAGATCCATCTTTTATTTCCACTCAACATAGTTGGAAGATGTGAGCTTTAGATCCATCTGAAACAGATAAATTTGAATAGTTAAAGAAGATTCCGAACGGGTGAATAAACCTACAAAACAAGAGAATTTTTGCTGATGGAGAATGCTACACTTCGACTGAACACTAACTTAAGGACTGTCACATACCCCAATTTTGCAAAAATAATGTAAGTATTTTATTATATTCCTAAGACATTAAGTTAAATTTAATGCTAAGTAGGAATTGATGACTCAGCAGAGTCACCAGTAATGGAATGTAATTCTGAATATTTTATTATTAATAAATAAATTATGGAGATAGCAGCATGGGAGAGCTGTTAAAAGAGGTTACTAGTCTAACTGGTGGATGGAACTAGGTGGAAAGGCAAAAGACAAGTGGCAGAATCCTCAAACACTTCCTAAGTTGTAGGTGGCAACTTCCCTATATTTTGGGATCATGATTCCCCAAGAAAGTGGAATATGAGCAGGTGGCTCATTAATGACAGTTAACCCAACTAAGACCTAGGCAATCTTTTAAATAGTACTCAATGAACTGAGCTGGGGTTCAATAGTTCTGGAGGGGAGAATACATTCAGGTGAATGCTATTCAGGAGTCCCATTGAGGAAGTGGTAAAAACAGTAAGGAAGTGGTTTGAGAGGGATGCTGCAGTAACTTGGTTCCAGTTTAGTTGTTTGGGCTGAGTGAATTGTTTTGCTGCACCTAGTTCCAGCCAGGGAGACCAGAGCAAGATCGGGGGTCCTGAGAAGTGCTGTCTGGGAACTCTCCAGGAGTTGGTAGGGAGGAACAGCCTCCCAGTGCTGTTGTTGTCCACAGTTTGCAACAGGTTCTGCTACTTATTCCTGTTGGTTTATTAAGTATAAATGACTGTATGATATGTTTAACTTCATTATGTCTGAGTAGTAATTAATTCAGTAAAAATTTGCAATCCCTGAATATCAGTAGTAGATTTAATAAAGAGTTACTGTGTTTCAGCTTTCTTTCTTATTGTTACTATCTTACTGATGAAGTATTTACAATGCATACTGTACAGTAGATATACTGTAAGCGATGGTTACTTGTAATTTGTAACCGTAGTTTTCTTTCTCTGGTTTTACAACTCGTTAAACAACCATAGAAACAGTAGTAAACACAGCCTTTTAAATCATAGTATTTATATCAATTATCAATGCCTTTCAGATTTGTTATAACTAATGCTAGAAACAACGTCTACATTTATTAACTATCAAACCAAACTATGGTACAGAAAAACCTAACAGAAGTTCGACACAGACATTTATCCACAGTTAACAAAAATTATATGGTTTAAACACAGGTTAGATAACAGAACCAAGAATAGCTCGACATCGAGTTTAATTGTTTCAACAGAGTCATAAATCGAACCACAAAACCGTCTCTTCTTGTCTTAGCTCATTTATCGAGCTCATTAACTTTGTATCATCTTTTCTTTTCCTTTTAAATCGTAAATAGCAGCAGAATTGTATTCGTAACCTTTGAGAAGGCAACTATAAACAAATCATGACTGTGGAGCTCAACTACCATTCTAGGATTCTTAAACCCTATAATATTACTAATATCAGAACCTTAATCAGACACAATAGACCAAGCAACGGGATAGAATCCAAATTGTAGCATTTGAACTATTTAAACCCTATCTTTCCAGTTTTTACTATTAATATAAATGCTAGGGTTTAAGACCAGTTTTCCATCTATGGCCGCAATTTAATTCTATTAAAAACAGTATGCAAACACAGAAAGATACAAGGCACGCCCATTTATTTATGAAAAATGACTGTAACAAGTCGTATTTAGAAGTTTATTTTACACAGTAAAAGAAATTTAAAAACAATACCATTTCTCACTAATTAATATAATAATCTGTTCATAGCCGAGCTATAATCCCCGTAACAGTGTTTTGGGAAGATGAAAGAATTACCACCACTTCACACAATAGAACAAAAACGAAACAGGTCTTATACAAGCCTGTGTACAGGCAGAGTTTTTTTTTTTTGTTATTAAGTTAACTATCCAAAAACCTGGGCGTGTTCCAAACAAAACCCTATCATTCCAGAAAAACTTAGATTTTTAATCCACCACAAAACGAGTCAGACAGAATGGATTCCCAGCTCATTATCGAGCTTCTTATCATATTATTCTTTATATGTTTCTTAAGAACTTTCAACAAGAGAAAAATCGCAACTACAGAGTTTGTATTTAAAACAGCTTCAAGGAACAAAAACAAGGAGTTCATAAGTTTAATATCAAAAACGTAGTCACAAACCCACTATACAAGTGGTTTAAAAACTAAAGAATTACGTAATATTGTACCTAGCTTCATTTAAAGGAAAACGCAGTCTTTATACAGGACACCTTATAGACAACACATTATTTAAGATATACTTTTAAAACCCTGGGAGTAACCCATAAATCCTTCAGAGGAATGTCATAACAAAACTTAAAACATCGAGGCCGTAACCCCACTTGCAGAACAGGCTCATAAGCTTGGTTCACTTTAATTCTTCTATATAAGAACCTAAGTACCGAAAGGAGGTTACTTTAGTTACAACACCGATAAAGGCCGTAGAATTCGAACACATCACAGATTTTAGCTATCCAAAACCGACCCTAAGCACCCAACAACCAGCAAGGAGGAAAAGCCATGGTAAAACCAGGCTTACCTGTTATTAGTCAAGCGCCGAGGGTTGTGTCTTCCACACCTTCACGAATTCTTACCAGCACCTGCAACAATAGTATGATATCAGCTACAGACTTATGATTTTGTTAAACCCTTTGCTTTTAAACCAAAAATAAAACGATGGTATGTTAAATTGCTTACCAGCGAACTCGAATAGGGTAGCCAGCTTAGTAAGTATCCCATCAACCATGAGCAGAGATGAATGAGCCTTTGACAGGAGCAACAGATACATACTATAATGGAAGCCGTGACAAGAAAATAAATAGGTTGAACGATACCCTTATGCCAGGGCCAGGCCAGAACGGAAGGCAAAGCATAAACCCTATGTATTTCTAACACACTCATAGATATTAACAGTCAAGGATAAAAGACTTCCAAATGTTAACAGTAAGCACAGGAACTGTAATAGCCTGAGAGCTGTAACAAAAGCGCCACCCCACAGTTCAGACCTGGAGAGGTTGCAGAGAATGACCCGAGCCCGAAGGCGAAGGAAATGACGAGGTAGGGTTAGGCCCATGCTTTATATCGCCAAGCACTTGGCTCTCATGCAATCACGTAGCATTTGAAATATTTGCAAGAGAGTGGGTCAAGATTCTAAAGTTGATACAAGAAGTTTCCAATGATTTGTTTTCAACAAAAATATATTGCGAATCAACACAATCGTGGCAGATGTGATCGATTACATAAACCCGATATTTCATAAAGGAAGTAGCACTACGTATAACTTGTCATTGATTCCATAGTGAAAACAATTGCCTCCGAATCTTGGGTTGTGAACATTACATTGCCCTACAACCATTGAATGTATGCATTTGTTAATAAATGTCTAAGACTTCAAGGAAAAATTTCATCGCTTGCCATTTAAAAATATCATAGCTTAGGTAATCAATTTTATCGCATGATTTCCCATATGGATTTCCAAACCAAAAGTTCATTTTGTCATTCTTTTTGTAATAAAAAAACATTATGATAATACTTGGGAATCCAAACTATTATACAAGAACAATGTTACTTTACATTCATTTAAAACTATGAATTATAGATATCAATCAAATTTAGTTGCAAGCACTCTATCTATATATATAAAAAGGGGATTAATCTGCATCATAAAATTATAAGAATAACGACGTAACCTTAAACTTTAAGTGGTTCACATTAACGTATCACACATATCCCTTATATCCTAGCTTCATGAAAGCGACAATAGCTATTGCATCTCACTCAAGACTCTATTATAGAATAGTAGAGTTAGGGTAGCAATTTACTTATATCTGATAGTGCGCCTTATAACTGTTAGAAATAAGAAGTGTATATATTGGAAATTCCGGATCTTTTACTGTCAAAGTCGCAAGGTCCAAACAAAGTCTAACTTTACATTGGCGTGATAAGAGAAGACTTGTATCATATGTCTCCTGTGCATTCAAGCTGTCAATCGAAACAATATTGCAAGTCTATTAATTTGGCATCATACAGTATCAACAGATAATTAAAAGTGGTTTGATTATCACAATCCAGTGACTTGATACAGTGTCAATAAGAGATATTATTATTACAGCACAATAATAATATCATTGAAACAATACTACATAGTGATACCTAAATCATTTTGATCAAGAACAAATAGCTATCATATTCTCATATAAAGTCCGACTCTCTAACAGCAAGATTTATGAGTATCACAGGAAGGGAGTTCTACCTTTACACATTTGACAACCGACTAGCATGTTTAGACTTTTTCATTGAATGAGTTGGCACAACTAAATTGAATTATGATGCTTTAAAAATTATTGTGGCGACTGACGTTACCTGTGTATCTGTAAGAGAAGAAAAATCTGTTGCATTAGCTCGAAAGCTAAGTAAACCAGTCCATCATGGGAATTCCCCCTTGCGGTTGAAAAACAGAAACACAATCAGCAACAATTAAGAAAAATCATAATAAACTTAAAGCATAACAAAGACCATTTAGACACACTTGCAACCACGTAAGTTAAACGGACAGTTAATTGACTGCATTAATAACATTTATTGCTATCTTAAAAGTTTTAAATTTTTCAAAATTTTTGGGTTTTGACAATGCTACACTTTGACTGAACACTAACTTAAGGACACATGGCACGTAGACTAATTCCTTCACACCTGGATAGACCTCACTAGATTTCTCTAATTAATTCAAGTAATAGCACCAGGATTTGTTGTGGAAACTTAGAGGCTTCTGGTGCACAAGTGAAAGATAGCTGCTCAAATAAATGCTGCAACTGCTGCAATGGCTACAATTCGAATAGCTGCTGACTACTCTGATACCATGTGATAATCTGCAGGGATCTAGCAAATGTAACAAACTCACAATCTAACTCTCAAGATTATTTGCAAAGAAGAAGAAGCATGCATTCAATAATCACTCATAAAAACATAATAATGGACAATGTCAATATCATACAATGAATAATGAATGTAGAGAATGTGTTCCAATAATCAATGATGAGGCATCATATAGGATTCGAATTAGCCAAGTAGGGCATTTTAATTATGAGCTCAAAGTCTAGCATGAATAACTATGGAGACATCAACCCGTTGGTAGTATCAGTCATAAGTGGTAAGAGTCAGTCAAGTGTGTCTAACTGAGTCTAACAGAACTATATAGCCATAAATCAAGGAATGGAGACTCTAAGTGGGGTGCATGAGGTTGTCTAACTCAAAGTCTAGCTTGGATAACAATGGAGACATCATCCAGTCAATAGTATCAGTCATAAATGGTAATAGTCAGTCAAGTGTGTCTAACTGAGTCTAACATAACCATCTAGGCATAAATTAGGGAATGGAGACTCCAAGGGGGGCACATGAGGCTATCAAATAGTCAAGTGGAACTCCAGAACTAGTTAACTAGAAGCTACAAGCATTCAACATGAGCAATCAGTGGAAGAAATACTCAATCAATGCACTAACTGAATGATAACTCCTGGTAGGTGAAATAAGGCGCCCTAACTGAGTGATAACTGGTGGTAGGTGAGAAAAGGCACCCAACTGGCTATGGTAGGTGGGAAAGGAACACTTGTTAAGCAGAAAATTCAAGGAGGGTGCATTAGGTAGGTAGGAGGCCAATTGGGGGTTTTAGACAGGCTCTGGAGAGCTAGAAGCAAGCTCTAGGTGCTGGGGAGACAACCATGATGATGACTGGATGCATGAAGTGGCATGCAAAGCATGCATATTTGCATGCAGCATGCAAAATACAAAAATGATGGTGTGAATATTCCAACAGTTATGATCGGGTCTCCTCTTGTGGTGAGATGTTCATTAATGACCAAGTCTTTTTATTCAATTTACCCAAACATGTTGATCAATGTTGAATTGTTGAATTAATTGAGATATGATATTTTATTTGCAGAGCACAACTAGAGCAGTAAAATACTGTTCTTACAGGAAAACCCAATGTAAGTAACGTAAGTGGTCCATAAACGGATCAATAGTAATGTAAAAATGTAATGTATGGTAGATGATTAATAGTTACATAGGTTTGGGCTTTATATAAGCCCGTCATGCACCTTTTCGTAAAAGGGCATGACTATTGACTTTAGATAGTCTTTAATTATAATACATTAATATTAATATTATTTTATTATTTTATTGTTACATTGCTTCCCCTTAAGAGAAGCTTTGTCCTCAAAGCTTCATTGAAAGCAATCTCTGATTTTGCTTGAACTGTCATCTCTTGATCCTCTATGACACTTGATGAAATAAGACGATACGAGTTACGGATTCCCCAAGAGAATTGTCGCATCGTATCTATTGTGGTCCATCCCAGATCTAATTTTATCGGAGCTGTGAGATCATTTTGTGGGACAGGGCGTTTCAATTGTTGCTTAGTATGTCGATCTTTTCACCTATCAACATAATTCTTCTGTGAGTGCTCGTTTTGACCCTGTCATTGGTCAAAACGACGATTATAATTGGGATCTCTATAAGGCATATGTGTTGTTTGTTTTTCTTTCTTTTAAACTACGGTGAGGACTATCTTCATTTCTTCGATTTGATTTTTGGATGCATTTTCCTGGATTTGTGCTTCTTGGTTCTCCAATAGATTTTTATGATTCTAAATCTTTTCGATTCTTTCATCTTGCGACTTTTTTTCAATTTCTAACTTCTTGATTTGACTCTCTAGTTCCTGATTATGATTATTTAGACACTTGTTTTCTTCTTGCTTTTCCAGTATTCTTCCTTCGAGGTCTTCACCGGAGTGTTCCCTCTTACTACTGTTTTTCAGTTTTTTAATCTTTGTAAGCAATGTTTTGTTATGATTTCGTAAACGAAAAATCTCTTTTGTATTGCTTGATAACACATTGTTGACTTTTGTTAGTTCTAACTTATGTGCCTTCTTACTATCGTCATAGTGCTGCTGGAGTTTTTTTTTTGCTGTTGACGATGGCATAAATCTGTTTCTTGATTTTCTAACTTTTCATGTATTTGCGCTAATTCATCTTCCTTGTCCATGACGACTTTGTTTAGACGACTGATTTCCTCTTCTAAGTCGACACTATTTCCATACGGATATCCTTCGACTTTGTTTGGTTTTTTTATCTGGTCTTCAAGTTTTTGAATGATACTTTCCAGGCGTGATATTTTCTCGTCTTTATCTGCTAACCTTTCTATGAGTCTTTCTTTACTATCTTCCAAAAATTGAATACTCAATTATGAGTTAGTAATCTTTAGTGTCTGCTTGGCGTTTTCGAACACTAGACTATTATTGGTTTCCTTGCACTTTTCTAGTTGAGCTGAAACCGCTCGTAACTGCGATTGTAACTCTACTATGATCGTTGCCATGACTTCTAAATTCCAACTTTTTTGAATTGGTCTTCTTTGTTTGATAGCAGATTTGGGATGCTTGACAAGTCTTCTTTATTGACTCTTCATGCTTCCGATAACAGGTGGACACCAAAAAGGTGTAATAACCCTTAATGTTGTTATTTCGTAAAAAAAATCTTCTTTTGTTATGGTTAAACAACTTTTTTTCCAAAAAGTAATTATTATTTTAATAAAATAATAATTTTTCTTTTAATGTAATAATAATAATTAATTAATTAATAATATTATTATATTAATGTTTTATAAACTATATATATATATAGTTTTTTTTTTTCCAAAAAACTAATTTTTTTTGTTGGATTACGAATAGTTCAAGCCTTTGAGATAATAATAATATGTATTATTATTACTATAGTCATATAATAACTAAACTCATCCTAATTAAGGTATGAGTTGTTAAAAATAATGGTTTCTTTATAAAACCAAGGCTAGTTTTATAAAACCAAGGCAATATGTGGTTTTATAAAACCAAGGTTGGCTAAATAAAACCTATGTTGTGTTTTTTTTTTTTATTCTTCTCTTTTTTTATGCGGTCTTCTTTCATGTTTCTTCAATAAGGATGGCTAAAAGCCTAATGTCACTGGAGAAGTAAAATATTGTTCTTACGGGAAAACCTAATGTAAGTAACATAAGTGGTCCATAAATGGATCAATAGTAATGTAAAAATGTAATGTATGGTAGATAATTAATAGTTACATAGATTTGGGCTTTATATAAGCCCGTCATGCACCTTTTCGTAAAAGGGCATGACTATTGACTTTAGATAGTCTTTAATTATAATAAATTAATATTAATATTATTTTATTATTTTATTGTTACAACAGCTATAGAGAGGCCTTCCATGAGCACACCGTAGACATCTATACCCCGACTAGATTTGGTGAGTGTTTGTCATAAATAATTTGGCCATAAGTTAATTTTTTAAGTTTGTTAATGGTAGGGTATTAGTGCAGTTATTTGATAAAAATAATGATTTTTTTTTTACAGACTCCTAAGATGCAGAGCGATCCTAGGGAGATGGTCGATAGAGGAAAGTCAGGGAAAAACAAGTGAAAGATTGATTTTTGATGTTGCATAGTCCTGTAGATATGTATTTTGGCATACATGTACACATTGTTGTACTTAGGGATACATGTACATTGACAGGCCATTTAAGGGCCGGCTACTTTGCCATATTTTGTATTACAAACATTCGACTATCAATGCATGATACAATGTATTCCATATTTTCTCTTCAGTTTCCACTTGTGCTTGTGATGATTTATCTCTTCCACAAATTGATAAATTATGCTATTGAAATTTATATAATTACATTTTAAGAAATATTTATTCTCTTACATTTATTGCATTGATCAAGTAACATCTCACCATTGTGTTATGAAAACATTATCTTAATGGAAAAAACTAATAATGTCTTTCAACAGTTCAATGAACTTAGTACATGCATGATAATTTGATATCTAATTTAAAATTGTGGTTGTTGTCAACTCCAAGGGTTCATACCCATTGATTAGGATTATGGTTGCAAGGAAAAAAAAGTTAACAAAATAATTCAAAATATGTTTGAATAACCTCTATCATGTAAAACATGCTACGCATATCATCAATGTAAGCCTATGAAATTTTCACAAACTAATAGGAAGTCTAATAGATGCCACACATTTCATCAATGCTACCGTATTTCATCAAACGATACGTACATGAGCATCTAATAAGTTTGGTTGAAGTGTGCCTACTCTATCATGCTAAAAACAATGGAAAAGTATCAAGTATAATGGAAAGGAATGCATAACTAAAGTGTAATAAAATACATTGGGCCTTCATGTACATATGGTCAAATATATGTAACAAATATACCCTATTTTGTAAGACCCTAGTTTGTTCCAATATGCTAACCAATAGATGGTCATGAATTCACTTTCATAAAATCGTTGAAGATATAAACCCTATCCTTACTAAACCCTCGTATGTAAGACCCTGGTTTGTACTTTACCTCTTTTATATGTCCATTTTCCACTTGTCATAATGCAAAAGTAATCATATAGAATCCATAGAAAATGAAATACCTAACTAGTTTAATGATATTCCTTGATAATGTTGTTTTGATGAAGGAAAATAAGATGTTCATGGTCCTATGTTTGTAAAAAGGATGGATTATCCTCATATGAAAATGTATTTAAAGTTGAATGTACTTGATTGATACAAACGATGATGTAATGGTTGTTCACTGTGATTTGGAAAGTATTCCCCCATAACTTGTTGGCAAAGGTTCATGGTGACTTTGATCTAACAAAGCTACCAAGGATCAGAAGGATATCATCAATGAAACATCACCTCCATTTTTTATTTGGAACTTTGAATTCTTAAAAATGACATTAATTACTCAAAATGCAAATATAGTGGAACACTGAGTTGTTAAATGACGTGGAACACTAAGGACATAGCAATCTACCAAGGGTGCAGTGTGGTAGGTTTGATTGCCACTCTTTGAATTTCTATTTCTAGAATCAAAATAAAAAAAATTCAAAGTTGACCCCCATGTGCAAAACTGCACACTCCCTTACTGAGAAAAACCCTAGTTTCCAAAATTGACCTAAAAGTTGACATCTGAGCCATGGTACCGGAGGAGAGGGGTACCCCTGGCACTACCCCTATGTCCTAAATCCAACGGAGTCGATGGTTTATCGATTTTATACGCGGTCCTCATTCTATGGCTCATTCCAGCTCGCATCCCAAAGGCCTTCAGGGACACCTGTTGGATACCTACCAAGGGCATAGAATTCCAACCGTGCAACAAAACCGGGTTCCAGGAATTATTGCAAGTGTGTCTAGGAAGGTTCTAGCTAAGAACGCTAGCCATAAGTCCTCGGTCGATGATTTTACAAAGTTGACCCCCATGTGCAAAAATTGCACACTCCCTTACTAAGCAAAACCCTAGTTTCCAAAATAGACCTAAAAGATGACACCTGGTCCATGGGACTGGAGGAGAGGGGAACCCATAGCACTATATTGATGTCATGAATCCAATGGATTCGACGATTTTCAATCCGATCCATGGTCCTCATTCTATGGCTCGTTCCAGCTTGCATCCCAAAGGCCTTTAGGGACAGCTATTGGATACCTACCAAGGGCATAGAATTCCAACCGTGCAACAAAACCGGGTTCCAGGAAGTCCTGAAATTGTGTCTAGGAAGGTTCTAGCTGGGAATGCTATCCATAACTACCTGGTCAATTATTTTGCAAAGTTGACCCCCATGTGCAACAATTGCACACTCCCTTACTCAACAAAACCCTAGTTTCATAAATGGACCTAAAATATGACACCTGGGCCATGGGACCAGAGAAAAGGGGCACCCCTAGCACTATCCCGATATTATGAATCCAATGGATTCAATGGATTGTCAATCTAAGCCACGGTCGTCATTCTATGGACCATTCCAGCTCGCATCCCAAAGGCCTTCAGGGACACTTGTTGGATACCTACCGGGGGCATATAATTCCAACCGTGCAACAAAACTGGGTTTTGGGAAGTCCTGCAAGTGTGTCTAGGAAGGTTCCATCCAAGAGCGCTAGCCATAAGTCCCCGGTCGATGATTTTGCAAAGTTGACCCCCATGTGCAAAAATTTCGCACTCCCTTACTCATCAAAACCCTAGTTTACAAAATGGACCTAAAAGATGACACCTAGGCCATGGGATCGGAGGAGAGGGGCACCCCTAGGACTATCCCGATTTCTTAAATCCAACGGAGTCGACGGTTTGTCAATCCAAGCCACATTTGTCATTCTATGACTCGTTCCAGCTCGCATCCCAAAGTCCTTCAGGGACACTTGTTGGATACCTATCGGGGGCATAGAATTCCAACCGTGCAACAAAACCAAGTTCTAGGAAGTCCTGAAAGTGTGTCTAGGAAGGTTCCAGCTGGGAACGCCACCCATAATTCCCCAGTCGATGATTTTTCAAATTTGACCCCCATGTGCAAAACTTGCACACTCCCTTACTCAGCAAAACCCTAGTTTCCAAAATGGACCTAAAATATGACACCTGGGCCATGGGAACAGAGGAGAGGGGCACCCCTAACACTATCCTAATTCCCTAAATCCAATGGATTTGACAGTTTGACGATCCAAGCCACGATCGTCATTCTATGGCTCGTTCTAGCTCGCATCCCAAAGTCCTTCAGGGACACTTGTTGGATACCTACCGAGGGCATAGAATTCCAACCGTGCAACAAAACCAGGTTCCGGAAAGTCCTACAAGTGTGTCTAGGAAGGTTCCAGCTGGGACCGCTAGGCATAAGTCCCCGGTCGATGATTTTTCAAAGTTGACCCCCATGTGCAAAAATTGCACACTCCCTTACTGAGCAAAACCCTAGTTTCCAAAATGGACCTAAAAAATGACACCTGGTCCATGGGACCAGAGGAGAGGGGCACCCCTAGAACTATCCTGATGTCCTGAATCCAACGGAATCGACAGTTTTCCAATCCTATCAATGGTCATAATTCTATCTCTTGTTCCATCTCGCATCCAAAAGGCCTTCAGGGACACCTGTTTGATACCTATCGAGGGCATAGAATTCCAACCGTGCAACAAAACCGGGTTCCAGGAAGTGCTGCAAGTGTGTCTAGGAAGGTTCCAAATGGGAATTCTATCCATACATCCCTGGTCTATGATTTTGCAAATTTGATCCCCATGTACAAAAATTGTGCACTCCTTTACTGAAAAAAACCCTAGTTTCCAAAATGGACCTAAAAGTTGACACCTGGGCCATGGGACCGGAGGAGATGGGCACCCCTAGCACTATCCTAATGTCCTGAATCCAACGGATTCAACGGTTTGTCGATTCGAGAAAATACTACCATTCTATGGCCCGTTTAAACTCACACCCCAAAGGATTTTAGGGACACCTGTAGATGGATATACAAGAGAAAATCCAACAAAATAATAATGAGCATGGACATAGTAATAATGAGCATGGATATGGTGATGGTGATAGTGAGCATGAAAATGGGCATGAGGATTCATGTATCATGGTTTACTTAGATGGGAGAATAAAACAAAGAAAACAATCCATGACAAAACTTGTGCAATTTATCATGTTGTACCAAGTCTACACAATTTATCAATCCATCAAGCTATCAATGTCTGGCTAGGATTTCTAGGCCCGTTTAAGCTCCAGAGAAAATGTGTTCGACCTATATGATTGAATGGGGAGGATGGCCCTACTGGAATAGATGTATTGCAACTAATGACATGTCCTTTCACTGCACAATTTTCATTTCCTGCCTCCAATTTCATTTAGGTCAAGTGTCTCAAGGAGAGATGGAAAATTCATCCTTGGGCATAATTACCAAACCAAGAAACAAGATTGAATGTTGTAATTTTTGGAAAGTGTGTTTGGGAGACACCAACATGAGCGCATTTTCCATAAGATCTCATGCAAACTTTTATGAATTTGACCTTTTAATGCAAAATCTTATTTGCCTCTTAATGAGAAAAACCCTAGTTGGATATGGGTTCCAATAAGATGTTTTTTACTCCACATATGGGTACTCATGCCTTGGTCATGATCATGGAAGGGAAACAATAGACTTAGGTCCTTGACCATGCTTAGGGGAGGGAACCAACAACCTTAGGCCCTAAAGATAACTTCTTAGGCTCAACCTTCATGAATGTGTCATTGGACCTCCACATAGGACAATGAATGCATTGTGGGGACTTAGCCATCATCAAGTGATGAAACAAGTGATTTATGATCATATTAAATTTTCTAAAGTTAAGGGCATTGGAAAATTCCTTTAACTAGAAAATGAGAACTTTGTAGGGGGTATTTAACATCTAACTGGGATACAAGTTCCATTAGTATGTTTTGTGCACTATAAATAAGTGTTGATGAATGAACATGGTTGGGGGGGAAAATGGATTTAATTCCAAACTTAACATTATTGAGCTCAAACACCATGACAGAATCCCTCTCATAGGAGTATTTGGAATTCAAGTTTAATATGGACACCATGATCAAGTCTTGGGCTTCTTGGATAAGTCTCAAGTCCTTAACTCTACTTGGGGGAGGGAAACAAGAGAATCAAGCATTAAACCTTCCTTCCAGGTTTCTAGGTTTCTAGGTTTCTAAATTAGGTATCTAACGATTATATTTGTATGGATGATGAATAAGAATCTTATGGTGAAAAATGGGATGGTGATGGTGACAACATGGGTAGGAAGAGCATGGTGGTGATGTTCATGGTGGCATGGTGATGGCGACAATGACCACAGGGATAGTGATAATGAGCATGGAGATGCTGATGGTGCTAGTGAGCATGAAAATGGGCATGGGGATGCAAATATTATGGTTTACTTAGATGGGAGAAGAAAACAAAGAAAAAAAATCCATGACGAAACTTGTGCAATTTATCAAGTTGTACCAAGTCTATGCAATTTATCAATCTATCAAGCTATCAATTTCTAGCTGCAATAGTAAAAATATTAATGTCAATACTCAATGAGGCCATGAAACAAAATCATAACATACATGTACACCACATACCTATAACATAGTACACAATAAAACATGCAAACTACATACCATATTACCTACCTATGGTCATTCAACTAGACCATCAGGATCACCTCGAATACCAAGGGTTTCCTTTAACCTCTCGTGCTCGGAGTAAAGCAAAAAGTATCGTGCCTTTGATGAGTTCTTCCTTGGCATTGTTTGCAACTGGAGGTTTGTGCCAATAACTAAGTTTGTATAATGGTATACAATCTCACCTGGTATATAATCTTCATATGTATACCCTTTTCTATTTGTTGAGTGGGAAACCTGGTTCAAATATTCTCCTTTTATAACCATTGACCCAATCAGAAAATCATTGGCCTCAGAGTCCCGTAATGGGACATTTAGGGTTTGATTCCCCTCTAAGAAACGTGCCAGCCAATAGTCGATGCGCCATGCATTGCATCTTGGGGAAACCACTGTGTATATGTTCCCTGGAGAAAATATAGTTCCAATGTTTCAGTCAACCAATTAGACACAACTAGTTGTCAAAAATATCAAAAAATATATATATATATTAATCGAACCTAGTTGTACGAGATCTGATATGTGGTCATAGTCTGGTGAAATACTCGATTGGTCCTCCTCCAACTGGGATAATTTTGTAGCTATCCATCGACCAATGGGGAGTGATACACGGTCCCAGCTATCAACCCAATCCATAAATTCACATTCGTCCCATTCACCACTACTGCGTGGAGAACAAAAACATGAGAGTTTCCTTTTCCACAATTCAAGTATAGCATTGTTCGACATTCTAACTGAATGAAATGCACAAGTTCCTTAGATGGTCTTGCACTCATATAACTGTGATCGATCTACATCCACCACCTCCCAAAAATATCTATGTACATGTGCTTTCGTGGTTGAGTGATCTTCTTGCCTTCTTGCTCCCTCCCCCATGGCTGAAGCACACCATTCAACGATGTTTTTTGCATCTCGGATGAGTGATACATTTGTGAACTTCATTTATTGCCTGTGTAATGCAGTCTTGATGCACGCACCTGCTCCATCATGTTCACCTTTTCCGTTTCTGGTCTCAAAATAGTTCCAAATATGTGGCACCTTGTGCCTTTTGTGGAGCATACACAACCATTGGAAGACACAAGAATTTTTGAATTTCCCTGCACAACCATCAGACCAAATCCAATGTTGTTCCATCTGTATACTTTTATCCTTCAAGTGATTGTAGAACATTTGAAAGTTTTGTTGTACAAAATCCAAGTCGTGACACCTGTCATCACTTATGTAGAAGTGATACTCCTTCAATATAACCCTCTTATCTTCAGTACTATCTGCCCCATGTCTATAGGTGACATGGACCATTATGTTGACCTGGTCTAAGTGATAGTATTGAATCTGAATCTCATTTTGCGGTTGAAGAGTGTAGTTTTCCGCAAAATCGACCACTGACAGGATAGTCCCAATAGGAAATGTATCCCTACATGTTCTAGAATGCTCATCTTGCCAACTAGCCACATGTGCATGCTTTACATACTGTTGTGTATTTTCAAAGAATTCCTCCATGAAGTCGCAAACCCGTGCCTGGTATATCAACAATAAAGACATATATCAATATATTTTTACATATGAAATTGCAATCTCAAGAAAAAATAGTATTCAATAACTCATTACCAACCTGAGAAGTGACCAATTGTATTTTTTTCATTCGTTCCCTCCATCAATATCATACGTGACATATTTGAATGACTGCAAGTTCACCTCCTGCCTCCCAAGTTCATGCTCATCGGTCACATGTATGCATTTTTCCAATAATTCCAATCCACCACACCCTGGGCATGTCCCATCTATGCAAGTTTTTTTATAAAATTGCAATCGTTTGGACTGCTACACAAAATGCTATGAATAAAGTCTCTAGATGACATCGGTGGTTATAATGTAGCTGAGCATTGCTACACAAGAGTGTTATGCAATACACGCAAAATATATGTATATGTGTCATAATAGTAACCTGCATACTCAATGTGGTATCGACAACAGCATGTGTTACAAATTGTGTTTATTTTAACATACCATGGTTTGCATTTTTCAAAGGATCTTTGTCCCAAGTTAAGTTCGTTATGTTCATTCCTAAATCTCTCATATAATTATGTTTGTGTCATATCAAGAAAATGTTTAATGTGTGGTTCACGATCCTTTGAACCCCTTCTCAATTTTAATACATCTTTTTTGTTGGAAGAAGGTCTAGTGTTGTCATGCCAAAACGCTTGCACTAATCCCTTTACTGCATCAATGAGCTTCATATTAGAGTGTGGCAACCTGCCAATGAGAGCCCAAACATATGTTTGACCGGTTTCAAGTTGTTCTCTTCTAACACAATACGTATGAACTGTCTTCACATTCAAATTAATAATTTTGGAGGTAGGTTTAAGAAAACGAAGTGCCCTAGTGTTTTTTTTCACGATTGATTGTGACAACACACGACGAGCTGCATTGTGATCCTTTGAGCGAGATTTATTTCCAATTGTACTAAATGCATCTACTAAACTTTTAACAATATGAGAACTTGGTTCTAACTTTTTGGTCATCTTTATCCTTAACATTCTTCTAACAATAGCCATAGACCTAGATTTTAACAGTGATAAAAATAATTTGCACTTGTCCCCATCACATTTAGAATAAAAAAAGTTATCAAGTATTTGTCGAGTTTGATAAGCAATAGCACATTTAGACAATCTACCTTCAAGTGAACTAATGAGAGTTTCATCAACCTGTATACATTTCGGAGTTCTTCGACGTGTAGTTGCTAATGGACATAAGTGTGTTGGAACTGAAGCATGTACAACATCACTAGGACGCTCCGATGTTTCAATAGGATCCTCTTGTTTTTCATTCTCTTGTTGGTAGTTGGATGTGGGAAATTGGACTTTCTCTTGGACGGTCTCCATAACATTTGCTTCTTTCATTGTAAATCCTTCATTCAATGCCTCCCTAACTTCGCCGCTTGTATAACCACAACCCAACAAGTCATTCACTACCATAGTCTTAGGTTGACTTGATATGGGAATTGAAACATCCCCGGATGAGAAACTACGTTTTACTTCTTGACTAGTGCCATGGGGTGCTTTTTCATCAAATGTTGTTGAAATTGAGGGCCCCTCTAGTGAATTTTTCCGTTTTTTCTTGAGGTGGATGGGTAGGAATGACCGTGGCATCATCTACGGTTGGAATTGGATGAGTTTCCATGGAATGCCTTCGATTCCACATGTCCAATATTTTCTTTTCTCTAACTTCTTCCATGGTTTCTTGGGGATTATCTTTCCTTGCCAATTTCCTATTTTGATTGCGTGAATTCCCCATGACCACAATGAGAAATACTAAGAAAATAGATTCTAGAGGTGTGTTCAATGATTCAAATATCCAAATTATTTCTCAATTGTGAATATAGGTTCTTCAATCTTTCTCAATTGTGAATATAGATACTTCAACAATTGTGAATTTAGATTCCTCAAGCTTGCTCAAATGTGAAAGTAACTTCTACCTCACTTGTGAGTATAGAAAATTATTCATTTGTGAATATAGATTCTTCAAGCTTGCTCAATAGTGAATGTAGATTCTTCTTCAATTGTGTTCATATAGATTCCTCAAGATTGATTGAAATTGTGAATGTAGAATCCTCTTGAAGCTTGAAATTGTGAATTTAGAATCCTCTTGAAGCTTGCTAGTTGTGAATGTAGAATCATCTTCAAGCTTGTTGATTGTGAACATAGAGTGTAAAGCTTCCTCATTTGCCTTGATTGTTGATTGTGAACATAGATTTTGAAGTTATTTTGCAACGCTGTCGAAGAGACGGGGAGACAAAATGAAAACTTCGGGTATGAAATAGGAAGAGTATTCTGCTGAATTTTTGCACAGACAAAACGCACTATTGTTATGGACACACAAAATGCGCTAGCTTTATGGACACACAAAACGCGCTAGCATTATGGACACAAAAAACGGTGTGCGCATTTATTGAATGTTAAGAAAATCATAGGAATTTAATATGTTTGGTGCATGGCTAAATAATGCCTAGTGGCAAAAAACACTTGAGCGTTTCTTCATATAAAAATGTGCTAGCGTTATGGTAATCTACACAATTTGCATTTTCATCAAAACCTTATTTAATAGTTTCTATGGGTTAGGAGGTTAAATAGGGATTTGGTGTTAGGGGCTTAGGGGTTAGATATGGGGGGTGGTTAGTGGTATGGGAAGGGGGATTAGGAGAGAGCGAGAGGGGGGGGGTTAGTAATGGTTAGGGGGGGGAGAGGATGGAGAGAGAGAGAGAGAGGAGAGGGTGTTAATTGTAGGGAGTGAGAAAGAGAGATGCGAGGTGTGGTTAGAGGTAGGTGGAGGTGTAGGAAGAGAGAGAGAGACTGAGAGAGGGGGTTAGTAAGGGATAGGGAGAGGAGGGCGTTTTGGGCTAGGGGGAGTAGCAAAGATATAGAAAGAGTAGGATGGTTAGGGATGGGGGAGAGGTTAGGGAGAGGGAGAGGGGCTTTAGAGAGAGAGAGAGAGGTGTAGAAGCAGAGAAGAGAGAGTGAGAGAGGGGGGGTTAGTTAGGAGTAAGGGGCTAGGAGGGGGGTTAGCGAGGGGAAGAGAGAGAGATATATATTGAGAGAGGGGTTTATTAATGGTTAGAGAGAGAGAGAGAGAGAGAGGAGAGGGTGTTAGTTGTAGGGAGTGAGAAAGAGATATGGGAGGTGTAGTTAGAGGTAGGTGGATGTGTAGGGAAGAGAGAGAGACTGAGATAGCCTGGATTAGTAAGGGCTAGGGAGAGGAGGGGAGAGAGATATAGAGGAGGGGGTTTAGGGCTAGGGGAAGTAGGAGGGATATAGAAAGAGTAGGATGGTTAGGGATGGGGGAGAGGTTAGGGAGAGGGAGAGGGGTTTGAGAGAGAGCGAGAGAGAGAGAGAGAGAGAGAAAGAGAGAGAGGTGTAGAAGAAAGGAAGAGAGAGTGAGAGAGGGGGGTTTAGTTAGCGGTAAGGGGCTAGGAGGGGGGTTAGCAAGGGGGAGAGAGAGAGGGGGGGTTGGTAATGGTTAGGGGGGGAGAGGAGGGAGAGAGAGAGAGATGAGAGGGTGTTAGTTGTAGGGAGTGAGAAAGAGAGATGGGAGGTGTGGTTAGAGGTAGGTGGAGGTGTAGAGAAGAGAGAGAGACTGAGATAGCTTGGGTTAGTAAGGGATAAGCATAGGAGGGGAGAGAGATAGAGAGGAGGGGGTTTTGGGCTAGGGGGAGTAGCAAAGAGATAGAAAGAGTAGGATGGTTAGGGATGGGGGAGAGTTTAGGGAGAGGGAGAGGGGGTTTAGAGAGAGAGAGAGAGAGGTGTAGAAGCAGGGAAGAGAGAGTGAGAGAGGGGGGGCTAGGAGGGGGGTTAGCGAGGGGGAGAGAGAGAGAGAGAGATTGAGAGAGGGGGTTAGTAATGGTTATGGGGAGGAGAGGAGGGAGAGAGAGATTGAGATAGGGGGTTAGTAATGGTTAAGGGGGGGAGAGGAGGGAGAGAGAGAGAGAGAGAGAGAGAGAGAGAGAGAGGAGAGGGTGTTAGTTGTAGGGAGTGAAAAAGAGAGATGGGAGGTGTGGTTAGAGGTAGGTGGAGGTGTAGGGAAGAGAGAGAGAGAGACTAAGAGAGCTCGGGTTAGTAAGGGCTAGGGAGAGGAGGGGAGAGATATAGAGAGGAGGGGGTTTAGGGATAGGGGGAGTAGGAGAGAGATAGAAAGAATAGGATGGTTAGGGATGGGGGAGAGGTTAGGGATAGGGGAGAGGGGGTTTAGAGAGAGTCAGAGAGGGGGAGTTAGTTCTAGGGGTAAGAAGATTGGAGGCGAATTAGCAAGGGGGAGAGATATAGAGAGAGACTAGGATAGGGGGTTAGTAATGGTTAGGGGGGAGAGTAGGGGAGAGAGAGAGAGAGAGAGACTCAAAGGGTGTTAATGTAGGGAGTGAGAAAGAGAGATGGAAGATGTGGTTAGATGTAGGTGCAGGTGTAGGGAAGAGAGAGATATTGAAAGAGGGGGTTAGTAAGGGATAGGGATAGGAGGGGAGAGAGAGGGGGTTTAGGGATAGGGGGAGTAGGAGAGAGATAGAAAGATTAGGATGGTTAGGGATGGGGGAGAGGTTAGGGAGAGGGAGAGGGGGGTTTCGAGAGAGAGAGAGAGAGGTGTATAAGTAGGGAAGAGAGATTGAGAGAGGGGGTTTGTAAGGGTTACAAGGAGAAGGGGATAGAGAGAGGGGATTGGGGGTATGGGGAGTAGGAGAAGACAATAAGACAAGGGAGGTGGTTAGGTGTGGGTGGGGTGGGGTGGGTAAGGGGTTTTAGAGAGATAGAGAGGGAGGAGGGTGTCAGGTGGTTAGAAGAGAGAGAGGGGTGGGGAATAGGGGTTGGTGGAGCATTACATAAGAGATAGAGAGAGGGGGGGTTAGTAAGGGTTAGGTGTAGGAGGGGAGAGAGTGAGAAAGGGTTAGGTGTAGTAGAGGAGAGAGTGAGCAAGGGTTTGCAGTGACAGAATTATGCGAGAGATAGAGGGAGAGGTTTTAAGAGTGGTGGGTATTAGGGAGAGGGAGAGGAGGGGTTAGGGAGTGGTGGGTATATAAATTTATTCAACACTTAAAAACATAAATTTGTGAAGTTAATAAAGCTCACACGTTTTGTATGTAGATACCGCACGCACGTTTTGTATGTACAAAATGCGTGTGTGTTTTGTATATCCAAAAACGCGTGCCAATCAAAATATTTAAATTTAAATAGAACACATGGGTGTTCCAAAGCACCTAATCACTCACTCCTCTCGCGCCCGCATGTCAGCCATAGTCCTATGTGCTTGGTTCGGACTTCCCAAACTTGTGCTATGGAATTTACTGAACCATAGCTAATTAGACATTTCCACCATTTTTCTCAATATGTCTGTTTTTCACCGCTCTTTACAGCATGACATACATGACCATTATTGACGAAATTTTAGGCATAGATAGAATTTTTTATGCATATTCCAAATATGTAATTTTTTTAAAAAAATATTGAGATTTTCTATTTGTTCCTAATTTTCTTGTGTCATCACTCCTTAAGTCAAAAAACATACTTCTAGTGTTTATTCCTGAACTTTTTAATTTCACAACCATTTTTTTTAAAAATTGTATGTTGCACTAGTAGACACCAACCTCTACATGCTATAAAAAATCCAAGTCGAAATAACTGCATTAAGACCTTCAAAGGCTACACCCACATTTGATGTATCGTTCTCGAGGTTTGATCACTTACATAATTAAAAAAAAATTAAACATTTAACTTTGGAAAAATAGTGTTGCACTAGTGCTATGGGTTCTATACATGTATACCAATTTTTGTAGCCTGAAACCATCATTTAGGAACTGAAAGGTTGCACCCACAAAAACATATACCTTATCAATTGCCAAATAAATAAAAAGTGACTGTTAGAAAAAATGAAATTTGACATAGTTATGTAAATTTTCAATACTTAAAACTTATATATTCGGAAACCTGACTCAATTTCCTACGTTTCATCCTTTTTACTCGATGCAATATATCTTGTGTAAGTATCTCAAAAAAACCAAGTAAGTTGAGGGATGCCTGATTTTTCAGTTTTCTATTACATCTAACGCGCCAAAAGTGACCCTCATTAGCTTGCACATGCTCTTAAGTGACATTTTTTGGAATTCAAAGCAATGCTAGAAATCCTTTTGCCCTTAAATTCCATGAGGTAATATAGATTTAGTGGTTTTAAAAACTCTCATTCAACATTAAATTAATTATTCTTAAGGTTATTATAAAGGAATCTTATGATATTAAAATTAATCTTCTTTGTTGTTTCTTTGATTTTAAGAAAGCTTTTGATATGGTGTTCACAAAAAAAATTGAAGATATTGAAAAATTTAAAGATTCGTGTTAGAGTTGGAGTTGTAGTGATATGGTTATGCAAGAAAGTTATTTCTATCTACCAAAATATTTAGGAAAAATGGGGGTTGGTGAGAAAAATTAAGTGTAATATAGGGATTAAGCAAGGTAGTCTAACACCCTTTTTGAAATTTATATCTAGGCATTCATCACTCTTCTACTTTCCTCTTCAAATTAGTGTTTTGGATGAGTACTATAATCTTGAAAATCATTTAAGAATTCTCAAAGATTTTTTATTTAACATTGATAATGTTAGTAAATATTGATAAGGCTAAGGTTATGATCATCATGTCCGAAGAAAATAGCTTACCCTAATTTTACTTATGACAATAACAATATAGAGGAAGTTGATTCACACAAGGGTTTTCCATATTGTTCCTTGGGAAAAAAACCTCAAGTGGGACTATAATGTGGAGACTAGGATGAATAGAGAGTGGAAAACTTATTTTTAAAACAAGTGAAAAAAAAATAGATTTGGAGAAAACAAAATTCTTCTTTAATATCCTTGTTATTCCAATTATCCTTTATCGTTGTGAAATTTGGAATTACATAGTTTTTAAAAAAACGTGGAGGAATAAAGCAAATCCAAAGTGCTTTATAGCTTATAGCCTTAAGATTAAAATAAATACTCCTCTTCCCATTCTCCTATCCTCTTAATAGATGGGCTTTTCCCATTAAAAATAAAGCTACTAAAACTATGATTACATATACAATGTATAAATATAAGATAATCAACATATATATAAAAATGGAAATATAAGTCTATTATAATTTAGTCATATATTACTTTAAAATATTGCAAACTATCAAACCCTATAATTACAAAACTTAATCAATTTTGTACGAAAATATTATATTCCACCCCATCAATGTTGTACAAGAATCCAAAACCAAAAAAATTAACAGATCTTATATCCCACTAAGTCCATAATTTGTGAGCTGTGTAAAACTCTTTTTTAATGAAGCTATGGAGAATCTTTGATACAGTCCGCTGTTGTGCATTCATCCATGAAAGCATAAGTGATACCAACAAGATTTGGCCATAATTGGCCTTCGCTGCTGGAAATTAGTTTGGATATTTAAGTATTAATTTTTTATAAGATATTTTATATATTTGATATTATTTAATTTATAAATAAAAATATTAAAACAAGTTTAAAATTGTATATATATAAAATCAATTTTTAAAGGAATTTTTGTTTTGTTCTCTATCTGGTTATTCTGGTTATTCCTTAACCTGAAATTCTTCTCAATTTATAAAATTATATTTTTCTTATCTATGAAATATACACTTTAGTTTTGAAGCAATAATATTTTTTTTAATTGATTTTTTATTTTTATTACATAATCTTTCCTGCTATGACATAAATCACTGTAAAAGTTGGCCAAGCTATATTGGAGATGTGGAAGTTTAATATGTAAAGTTTGGGCAGGTGAGACCAGTACCTAAACGAACTCTCTGAGTTGAATTGGATTTAGCAAATTGCTTACTGGCTTTATTGGGATTGGATTTTCTGGTTTATTGAGATTCATAAAAGCATATATTCCTATCTTCCTGTTTTTCTTTCGTAATTAATTGAATGGGTTAAAATTGCTTTCTTGCTTATTTGTCACCTTGCACTTCATTTCCCGTTTCAAACAAATTTTTATTTTGGTAAGCATTGCACAGTAGGCAGCCCGTTGGAAAGAGAGCCACACATCATTGTTGGTCGTCCAGTTTCTTCCCATCTTCATTTAATGTATTTTTTGGAAACAAGGGGAAGATTAATATTCTTGCAGGAATAACTTTGCTTTTAATGAGAAGGATTGATTGATTCATTTTATCTTCTTCGATACTGGAAACTTCCGACTTCTTTATGTTTGAATTTTCTGGATTCCTTTCTGTTTTTTGTTTTGTTTTATGAGCTCAATGTCTCAATTTTCTAGAGTCCTTTCTGTTTCTTATTTTTGTTTTATTGATTCAGCTCATAGATTTTCACAGCTACATCTATTTGTCTGTTTGTTGTTTCTTTTTTCAGTGAATTAGATTAGAGCTACTCCAAAACATATGTTAAGTGGGAATCTCCTGTTAAGTGGGAATCTCCTCGTAGTATATTTTAATTATTTTCTATTCATTTTTTTTGTAGTATAAGTACATTTTAAATTGAGATTATTAAGTAGTATTGGATCACTTTTTTTATTTCTCTGATTACTGATAAATTTTGTATCTATATTGGTTTTATTTTAACTTTGTATAAAATATAAAATTTAATATATATATATATATATATAACACTTCAGTACTATCTATACAACACTATATTAATGAAAATTTCTAAACATCTAATATTGAAAAAGAAATATCACTTAAACATTTAAGTAAGACTGTTCGCAAACAGTGCTTCCTACAATTTGCTTTGCTGCATTGCATTCCGGTTGAGCCTTCTCTCTACTTTATATTTTTAATCATAAAATTTACTTTTATAATTTTAACATTTTACATGTTTATTTTCATAAAATTTCCTTTTCTAATTTAAAATACTTGTTTTCCATTTGTAAATTAAAATATTTGTTTGCAATTTATAACACAGTACAGAAGAGTGGTAATAACCATATACAGATCTATGTCAATTTTTTAAATTTATTAAAATTTTAAATGACTGAAGTTAAAAAAAAAATTATAAAACAATCTGAAATTTTCATTATCTTAAAAACAAAGCTGCAGAGCTACTGACTAAAAATCTTACTGCATAAGTTGGTATATATATATATAAAACGAAGATCACTGACATAAGTTTAATCAAATCTGCAGAGCAACTGACTAATAATCTTACTGCATAAGTTGGTGTATATATATATATATAAAACGAAGATCACTGACATAAGTTTAATCAAATCTTTGCAAAGCTCAGAAATGATATATAAAACACCAACATTCTGGCCATAACTGATTCGATCTTGTGCTATAAATTTGTCGTGAAATGTAAATTAGGGCATAATCATTCGTTAACTGAAAGTTAGCGTCGTTGAAAGGCTACAAATAAGTTATTCGTATTGGAACTTAGGTGCATTATGGCTGACACGATCTCACGTGTTTTTGTTTCCATTGTCAACTTGCTATGGAAATTGACGAGGTGTGACGGTGTGGTTACTATCAAATGCATACATTCATTTGATTTTCATTTAATAAAATTTTAATATTTGGTAAAAGCATTATCTTTCATTCAATAAAATTTAAATAATTTATAAAATATATGATCCCTCAAAGATGGCAATCGGCAAAATTGAAGGGATTTTACATATATCTGGAATATTTAGAGGGCTCTCTTATATTTGAAGACTTTGTCTTTTTTATCATCTAGCAATGGCTAACCAATAGTTTTGGTCCAGTATTTTCTATTATGAAGTATGTATTTCCAGTTATGTATATCTCGTTTTCTGCACATGTGTATGTCTTTTGGTGGCAGTGATTGGCCTTAAAAATGTTTTAAAGGTTTAGAACTTGGTGACACTGTTTGAATGACACAATATGGAGGATGTTTGTCTTTTGTATGTCATAGGAAGGCCTTGATCTGTTGTACAGATTTGTTTTCTTTGATTCATACTAATGAATAACAAGGAATATGTTTTTTTGGTTTGAATTTGTTTTTTTTTATGTGTAAGTTATATATTGGAATAAGGGTATATTATTTTAATAATAATAAAAATGAATTTCAAATAAGTTTAAATAGTACTTATTTAATTTTTTAGCGGAAAACTTTTGTAACCAAATTTACATTATTTATAAATTTGGAAAACTATTAGACTTGAAAATTATTGTAAATCAATAGACTTTTGGCTTTGGGATAAGAAGAAACTCCTCTTTGAAACTCTTTGACATTCCTATCATATTATATGGATGTAAAGTTTGGGGTTGCAACATTTCTAGAGAATTATGGAGAAGGATAGAGCAAATCCAAAAGCACTTTATAACAAGTTCTCTCTCTTGAAAGGGACAAAAATAATAAGTTTTGGTAAAGCTACCATAATTCTCTCTTGCCACATCAGAATTGGGTCAAACCTATGACATTGCAAAGAGGACATACAAGGCTACTACAAGAAAGAAAAAAATTACTACATTTGCGGTCCCAATTCGATGTTTATACTCACATCTAAAGTTAAAAATCACTTATAAACATTGGAAAGACGTCAATTGTGTGGGTTTTTAAGAAAATTTTCAAATAGGTGTCACTTAAGCGACGTCCTAAATTTGATGTCGCTTAAGCAACCTTATAAGACATCACTTAAGTGACAACAAGGAGTGTCGCTTAATCAATGTCCTATAAGGTCGCTTAAGAGACATGCATATTGGACACATCGGTTAGATTATTATTTTTTTTGTCGTCGCTTAAGTGACATGACGCTGAATGTATTTAGTTTTTTTCCAATTAAATTCGACAAGATTTAAAACATATTTGGATGGAACATCTATTTAGCCCTTTTTATTGTTCAATTCGACAAAATTTAAAAAACAAAGTTGGATTTAACATCTATTTAGTTTTTTGGGGGGGTTCAATTCAAAACGAATACTTTGTGGAAGGATTTTGGAGGGAGAACTCTGATTATAGGTTAAAAAAATTGTCAATGACATTATCATTGAATTAATTTTTTTATTGGGTTAATGATTTCTCTATCTTTCTTCTTACTGTATTAGTGGCTTGATAATGTATTTTATTGAAATAGAGAATAATTTCAGACAATCCTATCCATCGATTTGCTAGTAAATCCGAACGAATTGTTGTTATGCGAAAAAACTATCAATTTTGTAAACAGTGACAGAAGCAACCATGGTAATGCAAATGATTAGAATCAAGACTTTAATGTTGAAGATATAATTGGTGATGGGAAATGTTATTTCCCTTGTACGCAATGTAGATGGATAAAAATAAGAATATTTGTTAGGAAAACAACTAGGAAACATTGCTTAGAGTATGGGAACTTGGAAGGTGGAAAATAATATCATCCCCTAGTAACATATAAAAAAGTTTTTTTTTTCATTTGCAATACTATTATTATTGATGTCTATTTCGATACTAATTGGATATATTTTTCCATAATTATTGCACAGAAAAGAACACCAACGCTTGAAAATCCAGTTGCTACAATTCACACTAAAGATGATGAGGGTGGTGACATTGAGGTTGATACAATGGAAAACAATGACAACAATATTATGGAGAATAAAGGGATAAATAGAGTGATCCATAACACATTTGTTGCCACGGATGAGAATGTAACTGTAGATGAGATCTATGAAAACATTCATGATGTACCTCTTATTGATGAGGAAAAAATTGCCTTATACAAAGACTCAAAGACTAGTCTTATCTCTGCTCTTTTGTTGCTAGTCAACTTGAAGGTCATGAATGGTATTTTAAACACAACAATGATGCAGTTGTTAAGGTATGCAATATTTATCTATTTGTAATTGCAATTGTTTGTTTTTTTATTTATCATTGTCATATGTAAGGTAGTAATTATGATTTTTTAGACTATTAATTGATACTCTTCTATCACCGTCAAATAATTTACCTTGCACATACAGAGAAAATGTGTGTTGTTTTGAAATATTTAGGAATGGAGTATAACATAATTGATGCATGTCCCATGATCATATCATAGATTACACACAACATGCATCAAAGAGTGAGTTCCCTGAATGCGGAATTAGTAGATATCTTACTGATTGGGTAAGAAATAAGGTGCCCCACAAAGTTTCTTCACCATATCCCGATAATTCCACATTTTCAACGACCTTTTCAAGTGTTTAAAACATTGTAGAATTTATGGATTCCATGAATGACACAGAAGTGTAGATGGTGTCATGCGAATGCCTCGAGATGGATTTTCATTCAGAGACATTGAGGAAAGATGGACAATTTTTAAAGAAGAACCACGTAATGTCCAGTTGATGGTGTCAATCCATTTGGAGAGCTCAAAACCAATTAATCAGTTTGGATAATTTTGTTATAAACAATAACCTTCCTATGTAGATGACAATTAAAAGGGAGCATGTCATGTTGGCATTAATTGTTCTAGGTACTTTATTTTGAAGAATGTTAACACAATATAAGCAATCCATTTTTTTTTCATTGTTGCATGATCGAGAATTTATTAATAATTTTTGCATGCTACTTTTCAAATAACTGCGAGGTAAGCACAAAAAATATATGGATGTATATCTTGAGCTTCTTATCGATGAACTTTTAAAATTACGGGCTGAAATAAATATGTACAACATATCCAAACTTATAGGCCCAAAAAAATTACAATGCCATGGAATACTTACATGGACAAATTCATGATGCACCCAGTCTTACACATTTTTGTGGTATGTAAATTTCTCATGTATTTCTATGTATCATTTATTATTGAACCTATTTTTATAATTTATGGAATTGTATATATTAACACTATTTCATAACTTGCAAGGATTCAAACAAAAGGCAAATATGCATGTCTAGTATGTGGTCCAAGAACAATATCTAGATGTTCAAGAAGTTAGGAAAGGAGGTGTACAATGATTTTAGGCATTTTCTCCATAAGGACCATAGGTATTGGATTAGTGAAAGAAATGGATTTAATGAGAAGGAAGAGAGTGGAAAAAAACACGAAGAATGACGCCTCAAACTATGGAAAATAGGCATTTCAAAAAATTCCATGGTAAGCAATATTTGTTTGTAGGTTAGTACTTTGTTCTTGGCCACATGTACTTATTTTAGATTTCCATACTTACCATGGACTAATAG
>BSBM01001321.1:4230000-4240000 GCA_027924585.1 Larix kaempferi | reverse complement strand
AATTACTGAATATTATTATTTAAATTAATTAATTAGGAGACAAACACCCAAGGAGACTGTTAAATCAGTGTTCACTGACCCACTAGGATGAATGGAAGCTATTGGAAAGTATGGTACAGATGGCAGCAATTGCATCAAACCACTAGCTGTTGGTTATGGGACAACTACCCCTAAAAATGTGGCACTATCCCCCAGCTGGAGGGAGTGAGCAGGTAGCTCATTTAATGACCCAGTAACATCTGAAAAGGCCTAGGCAGCCTACTTAAGGAAAATTCAAATTGGGTAGGCAGCCCTTACACAATATTTTATGCAGAATATTTTCCTCATGTGCATTAGGTGATCACTGAGATATTCGAATAGGGAGGCTAGTGGTGATTGCAAAGCATAAGTCTGCAAATTATTTGTTAAGGAGAACCAGAGGTGCTGGAGCAAGTCTTTTAGACTGCTAGTTCTTGAAGACTCAACAGTTAGTACTACTGCAAGTGAAGATCCTAAAATTCCTAAGTTTCTTCCTCCTGGTGGTTCAATGAACAGACTCGAGGGTCCTAAGGAAAGTACTTAACTGCTTTCAGGAATTGGTTGGGTGGAACAGTCTTCTTGGGCTATTTGTCCCCTACATATTTTATCCAGGTTTTACAGTTTCTACTTTATTTCAATTATTAATTCTCTTTTTAAGTAAAATTATTAATTCCTGTTATGAAGAAGAAATGTGTTCTGATTCTATTTGAAAGTTTGCATGTTAAAGTTTTCAATGAGGAATTGAATGGATAAACCAATATCTATATTTTTCCACATGTTGTTTTGTGCATCGTACTCTAGTATAGATATGCAAATTAAGAATAGATGAGAAGATAGGCAAATTTCCATTTGATTCGATAGATAGATACAGTAATTTATATGTTTATCAATTTCTGCCTTATAGTGATAATAGTAGAAAGTTCTGTATAATATTTAATATATATTATAGAATGTTTCCCTAGTTTTATGAAAAACAAACATTGTATAATTCCTGTACAGTAACACTGTATTTCCTTTATCATTACTATGTTCATAGAAATAAATAGAATCCAATTTTCCATATATCATATTTCATTTGCATTATAAACAGTGCTGCTGTAAGTAAATAAAGAAAAAAAAAATTGGACAGAGCTGCATTTCACAGTCTTCACTTTTCACATACACACATTGTTTTCATTCCTGCTATAACCATTGTCTTTAATTATTTATTACAATCAGATCATGAAAACATTTCTTTCCATCATTCATTCTATTTATTTAGATTTTCTAATATGTAAGTGTCAACTTTAAAATTGAGTTTCATTCAAACCCTAGTTAGAATTCGATTCCTTTATCATTGCTAGTTGCAAACAGAAACCATTACAATCTACACAGTATTCGGATCAAACCAAAGTTCTTTTGGAAATTCATTTCAAAAATTTAGTATCTATTCAAGCAAAACATGAATTAGGGTATGGCCTGTTCGTTTCCATTACCAATGAATTAAATACCTTTCAAACATCATACATTACAGAGTTATAGTTTCACAAACCCTAGTACCGATCGAAATTTACGATGTCAACCTACAGCATTAAGTCAAATACCACAGACGATTTTACATAGAAATAAATAGCATACATTTTTCATTGTCGAGAAGAGAGCTTCGTTTTCACTGTAGACAAGCCTCGGCTCCTTTTATCGTTTCTTATAACTTAAAGAAAACAGGTCATGGCTCAATGGTTTTAACCAGTACAAGTTCTATTCTCAAGAAAACGAAATCGATGTTCTCAAAAAATAAAATTTTAACATATATTCCAAAACAAATTCATACAGGGTTTATTCCCAAGTTCGACATATGAAATGAGTCCTTAAAACCTCGACATTGATGAGTTTTACATTTCCCAGTTCGACGAAGATAAGTATCAAGGTATAAAACCAAGTTCTACATAAACAAACTAGAGTCACAGCACTGAACAGACGTCATTTGAATAACAAAGTGTGCTTCGAAGTTCTCCAACCCACAACAACGACGAGTCATGGCAAGGACCTATTACTCATCCTTTGAAAACACATCAACCTCAGATGGAGAGCACCTACGAGGGTTTTGGAAGACCTGGAGCTTACCCGAAATGGAGCTTGGCCATCCTCTTTCCAAAACCTGGTGCGTGTTCCCCTCTCGAAACCGGTGCCTTCCAAAACAAACACACAAATGTTAATCATCATATCTATTAAAACAAATGATACTAGAAAACTCCGAGTTTGGGAAATCATTACCTTTATAGTTGAAGGCCAAGCTCTGAACATATGCCTATACTTGACGAATTTCTTGTCTCGTACATTAGCTGATTTCCATTTGAATTTGGTTGCAGCAAGATATCCTTCTATTAAAAGGAAAACAAACCCAGAGATTGAAACAGCTAAACCTATCGACTTGAAACGGTTACAAACTCAAGGCTCATAATTTGTTCATGACATGACAAAAGACAAAACCTGCACTATTTTTCTAACCTAACTTACAGGTCATAGGCTCGAAACCCTTGTCTTCTAACCCTATAAATCAGCAGCCTGTCGGCCACACTTCCAAGACCAACATAACAATGAACTACAAACACTCCTTGTCAAACCAAAAACATCGACCCAATTCTAGGGTTACATCCAACGGCCAGGATCAAGCCGATCAACGATCACTATTGCCATCGAATTGCATCGGGTATCGCATGGATTTGCATTTATGGAATCACTCATTGCTTGAGCACGGCCTTACCACATCAAGTTTACAATGGATGCATCGACAGCCAGCTCGGAGGACCTCCAACGAAGATATATTACATGTCAACCATCACAGTCATCGCATGCATTAGCTTGCACTTACATGGAGTTTTGTTTAAGCCTCGTCACCATGAGATAATGGATGGCCATTAATGCAAGCCTGGATCACAATCACTAACGCCGATTTTGTATCGCTTGTAAAACCATCAACCTGTCAATCAATTAAATGCATGTCAACACTCGTTTCCCAACGATATGAATGCAAACATTGTTACACAACGATATAACATTATATGTTATGGTTTTTCGAATCCAAAGTTCATATGGTTCCAAGTTACGATTCATAAAACACTTTATGATGTTATAATGGCCAACGACTACATATATATTCATATAGTTCCATCCCTATAACGTATTAAATTCATTTGTTATGTAGATTAACAATTCGAAGTTTATATAGTTCCTAGTTATGATTTGTGGTTTTTAAATAATAAAATTTGACTTAGATATTAGTTGATAGGACAACTATAGTCACTTTTGGACATAGTTTTCATTTATATGCCATTCATACAAAATAGATACAAGCCTTTGAAAGGGTTATAAGTAGCACTATTTAAACATTGTAAGCATACGAATGGGATAACCCATACATAGGAGATTTTAATATTACCTTTGTAACTTTGGTTGTGATCATACGAACTCTATTATCGGAGATATAAAAATAAATAGTTTGTATAGTAGACATTCGATGGATCTAAAGATATATATTTAGCATGAAGACTGACTAAAATGCTATGAGTTCTTACTATACTTTCTCATACAAGCATTTAATGATTTTGCGGTACATCTATTACATCAATATTATAAAGATAATTAATTATCTTAAGACAACAATAAATCCAGCTACAACCACGACAGAGATTACAATGACAAAACTATCAGATTGATAACGATCATTGACCATTCTGTATTATGCATAGCTGAATTGTAAGACAGCATTTGAAAATAGTATTTGTAGCTACGAAATTCATACCTGCCAACTTATGGCGAGTCTCAACAGAATTTCTAAACTTCTATTTATTTACGACATTGAATTTGAACTTTACTTGTACTTTGAAGTTACGCAGTTATGAAACTTCTTACCTGTCGTCTGCACAATAGAACATTCAATCTGCCTTAGCATTGCAGCTAAGTAAGCTCCAGGGTACCTCGTAGGACACCCTTATGCATCAAAAGTCAAACTGTTAGTATCATTGCAAAAGAAAAGTGTCGCATCATATTTCCAATCTGTTAATTCATTTGTCATCATAATCATCTTCATTAATTATTTTATTAAAATCTGTCGCTGTCATTTTGCTGCTAAATAGAAATTAAAGTATGTTTAGTACTAACAACTTTTCATTTACTGCTGTCATAATCAACAATTATTACTTCTGCAATTATAAATATCATTATTAATGCTATTATCAAAAATTTTAAATTTTTATGAAATTATGGGATGTTACATGGATGATGATGATGATGAATACCATGAAGATGGTGATGATGATGATGATGAATACCATGAAGATGGTGATGATGATGATGATGTAACCACAAAATAATAATAAATTAATATTAATTTATTAATTAAACAAATATCAATAGTCATGACCTTTTGTCGAAAAGGTACATGACGGGCCTATAAAATCCCAAACTGTTAGGAGCCCATGTCTTTACTTTGTTAGTATATTGTTGTTGGATGCATATGCTTTGTAAGTCGTCCCGTAGTATTTGTTGATCCATAGTTTGTGTTATTGTTGTTGGCGCATATGCTTTGTAAGTCGCCCATAGTTTTGTCGATCCATAGTTTGTATTGGCCCATGGTTTTGACCCGTAGTAATTGTTGATCCATATTTTGTATTGTCCCGTGGTTTGTATTGACACATGGTATTGACCCATGGTATTGGCGCTTAGGCTTAGTATATAAGTGTGCGTTGAGGCCTATGAAGGCACCGTGAAGTTATTTGTATTGAGCTTGCTCAAAGGAGGTTGCCCCCTCAAAGTGGTCTGTGATCAATATAAAAGTGATTCTGAGTTCTGTCATTTCTCCTATTTCGCATATTCTTATTAATTAATTGTTGCAGGTGCTTCACATCTGGTATCAGAGCACTTTCTTGGGCTCGCTGGGTGAAATTTCTGCCAAATTTTTTTTTCGCATCTATTGCAGGTTCGGATTTGGGAATAATCCCTATCCGCTTAATTGTGGGAAGTACTTGGGCATAAGCCCTAAAACTCATTGTGAGGAGTACCACAAGAACCCTGAAGTAGCTGGCCCATTGAGAGGACCTGCCAATGAAAAGGGCAACGACCCTTACCTGATTGACTAGTTCCCACCCGTGAGGTAAACCAAGAGCTGTCATTTGTGGCAAAGCGGTTATCAGTTTTACCTAAACCATGGAGTGAGGGGTACTGCCCCAATACGCAAGCCGTCAAAAGCATTGGTGGCCGAGTGAAACCCCTGAACTGTTAGGAAGCCGCACATACTTGGGGTCCATATCTATTTTCAGCTGAATTGTTGTCGATCACTGCTGCACCATTTCAGCTCCATTCTGAAAAGTCGTTCTAGATCCAGTCGTTTTCAATCCATTCGGCGTCGTTTTAGATCCCTCTGTTTCCGCTCACTTCTGGGCCATTCTAGATCTATCTGTTTCAGATCCCTTCCGAGCCGTAGCCGCTCTAGTCTAGAAAAAAAAGAGGTATAAAATTCAGTTTTTTCTCCATATCTCCCTTGTTTTCACTCTGTTTCCCTTGAAATTTTCGAGGAACCCCTGTCATCCCATTCTGCATATTTCATTCCTAAGGACCCTATCCCCAATTCCACTTCCCAAATCCCGAAATCCCACATTTGTCTATTTTTAGGGTTTTCCATAACTTACTCAGATTTCACCCAATCACCTTCAAATTTTACCACAGAGTTCCTTTCCGAATTCTGCTTCTTTGTCCCCCTCTACCAAATTTTCCCATTCTTTCACCTCGCTTCTGAAATCCTCATTTTTTGCTTCCCTGTCTATTCGACAGTGTCCAAAACCTAGTCAAACCCCAATTACCCTTCAGATTTTTTGCCAAATCCAGATTTTCCTTTACTAAAGCAGTTTCTATTTTTGTTTTTCTACCCAGTCAACCAAAAAAAAACTCCTGGTTATGGTTGTCACCCGCGCAAGAGCAAAAACCATGGACGAAGCACTTGCAGCCATCCAAGCCAAACTCCAGGATCTGGATGAAAAATTTCTCGGCCTCCATCTTGAACATTCAGCTATGAACAACAAACGACAGTCCAAGTCTTCATCAGACAATGGATTCTCTTCTTCCAGCAATTTTCGTGGTCCGAAGCTTGATTTTCCTCGCTTCAATGGTACTGATCCAACTGGATGGATCTATCGTGTAGAACTGTATTTCAGTCTGCATAATACTTTTGATGTCAATAAAGTTCCGCTTGCATCCTTTCATTTGGAACAGGAAGCTCTTCAATGGTACCGTTGGTACATCAAAGCTCATCTTGGGCCAAACTGGACAGATTTTTGCCAACTCCTTTTGCCACGATTTGGTCCTAGTGCTTTTGATGACTTCACAGGAGCACTCACTAAACTTCACCAAATTGGCACAGTGAGAGAGTATCAGACAAAATTTGAGAAACTGGCCAATCACACAGAAGGATTGTCTGATGAATTCTACAGGAGTTGTTTTATTAGTGGTCTCAAGGATGAAATCCGCTCAGAAGTCAAAATGTTCTGTCCCAACACAATGATGGAAGTCCTAGGGTTGGCTAAGTTGGAAGAGGACAAGATCGCAGCTCAGCAATGCTCCAAACCCACCTTTGTTCCCTTCATAAATCTGGGTTCCCAACGACCTCCCATCACGGCTGCTCCTTGACCAACTCCTATCAAGCATTTTTCTGAAACAAAGATGCAGGCATGCCGAGAAAAAGAGCTTTGTTATAATTGTGATGAGAAATTCACTCGGGGACATAGATGTGTTCAACAAAAGCTCTATCTCTTGGATGTGGATTCTCCACTTGCCTCAGAACTTGGTGAAGAAGCTCTGGATACAGTAGATGTTCAGGTCGACATTCAGCACCCACCTATTGATACCCCATCTCAAGACGACCCACCCAAGATCTCACTCCATGTTGTAACTGGTTTCACCACCCCACAAACAATGCGGGTCAGGGGATACTTCAAGAAGCTCCCTCTTACCATACTCATTGATTCTGGTAGCACTCATAACTTCATTGACCCTCAGATTGCCAAATAGGTTGATTGTTTTGTCCATCCTTGTTCTAACTTTGAAGTCATGGTTGCCAATGGGGGCACCTTACCTTGCAAGGGGAAGTGTCGTAATGTGCGTATCTCTATGGAAGATTATAACCTGCGCTCTGACATGTTTTCCTTATCCTTAGGTGGATGTGATGTGGTTTTGGGCGTTCAATGGTTACGCACACTTGGCCCCATCTTATGGGATTTTGCTGAACTTTGGATGCAGTTTTCAGTCAATGGGACACAGCACAAATTTATGGGCTTACAACCAGGGTCTCTCTGCATCATCAGTTCACATCGCTTGGAAAAGATCCTTAAGAAGAATTCACATGGTGTCATTGCTCAGCTCCATTCCCTTCAGATGCACCCACCAACGGTCTCCACTACTTCCTTGGATAGATATGCAGGTGTCTTTGTTGCACCAGTGGGCTTGCCGCCTTCACGAGACCTTTACAATTAGCATTTTTCCGCATCTACATCTCAGCAGGACATGATATCTATTTTGCATGCAGTACAAAAGTGGCAGCCATCCCTATTGGGGAATCATTTATGCATCAAGACTAATCTCCAAAGTTTGGAAACTTTCCTGGAACAACGGGTCTCCTCCCCAGCACACCTGAAATGGGTTCTCCAACTCATGGGTTATGACTATGTGACCACTTACCAGAAGGGTAAGGACAATATGATGGCAGATGCTCCTTCTCGCACATTTGATGACCCAGTTTCTCTTACAGCTATTTCTCTGCTTGTTCCAAATTGGTTGCAATCTGTTCAACAGGGCTATCTCTTCTATGAACTCCATGCTTCTTCATCAACAGGGCACTTTGGGTTCCTCAAAACGTATGATCAGGAACAATGTAACTTCTTTTGGCAGGGATTGAAAATGACAATTCAATGGATGGTGGTTGACTGTGATACTTTCCAGGTCAACAAGGGTGAAACGACCCTCCTTTCGGGACTGCTCGAACCCTTTCCCATCCCTACACATATTTGGACAACTATTTCTATGGATTTCCTGGAAGTGCTCCAGTGGTATAGTACCACATCTAAAAGGACACCATATGAAGCAGTCTCTGGACAGGCACCGCCAGTTCTTCTTCCATACACCTTCAGCAGCTCCCTAGTTTAGGTAATTGACTCAATTCTTCGAAACCGCAATCAGCTTCTTCTCATTCTGCAGGACAACCTTCACATGGAAAGAATTCAACTGAAACAACAAGCCGATCAGCACCGTTCTGCGCGCACTTTTCATGTCGTTGATATGGTTCTTCTTCATCTATTGCCTTCCACGCAATCCTCCCTGAAACTCAAAAGGCGCCAGTGGCCCGAAATGCAACCCGAGGATGCTACAGGGGACCCACTCCTTCAGATTCTGCATCAATTTTCACATCTAAAGCTTTGAGGACAAAGCTTTTTCCAAGGGAGAGGGGATGTTAGGAACCCATGTCTTTACTTTGTTAGTATATTGTTGTTGGATGCATATGCTTTGTAAGTCATCCCATAGTATTTTTTGATCCATAGTTTGTGTTATTATTGTTGGCGCATATGCTTTGTAAGTCGCCCATAGTTTTGTTGATCCATAGTTTGTATTGGCCCATGGTTTTGACCCGTAGTAATTGTTGATCCATATTTTGTATTGGCCCATGGTTTGTATTGACACATGGTATTGACCCATGGTATTGGCGCCTAGACTTAGTATATAAGTGTGTGTTGAGGCCTATGAAGGCACCGTGAAGTTATTTGTATTGAACTTGCTCAAAGGAGGTTTCCCCCTCGAAGTGGCCTGTGATCAATATAAAAGTGATTCTGAGTTCTGTCATTTCTACTATTTCGCATATTCTTATTAATTAATTGTTGCAGGTGCTTCACACAAACCTATGTAACTATTAATCATTTATCATACATTCCATTTTTACATTACTATTGATCCATTTATGGACCACTTACGTTACTTACATTGGGTTTTCCCGTAAGAACAGTATTTTACTGTTCTAGTGGTATCAAAGCTTCTTGATTATGGCTTGTGGCCAAATTGTCAAAGTTTCTTTGAGATTTAGGTTTTTAACCTTACATTAGGCTTTTAGCCATCCTTATTGGTAAAAAAAATTATTAAAAGAGGAAAAAAAAAAAAGAGAAGGGAATAAAAAGGAAGTTAAAAAAAGAGAGAGAACAAGAAAGAAGATCGTATAAAAAAGGAGAAGAATAAAACCACACATTGCCTTGGTTTTAGAAAACCAGCCTTGGTTTTATAAAACTAGCCTTGGTTTTATAAAGAAACCATTATTTATAATAACTCATACCTTAATTAGAATGAGTTTAGTTATTATATGACTAAAAATTAGTTTGTTGGAAAATATATATATATATAGTTTATAAAACAATAATATAATTATTATTATTATAAATAAAAAATAAAAATAAATAATTATTTTATAATAATTATTTTTGCAAAAAAAAAGGTTATTTGACCTGATATTTATCGTCGAAAAAGAAGTCAAGACTAGTCAAAGAGTTCAAAGACCTTCTATCATCGAAAAAGTCGAAGACAACTTATTGTTGAAGAAGCCAGAGTCTATCTATCGCTAAAAGGATCAAATTCAAAAGAAGACCAGGAAGACTCATCAAGCAATTGAAAACCGCTATCAAACAAGAAGACCGGGTCAAGGTTGGAATTCAAAAGTCATGGCAACGATGATAGCAGAGTTACAATCGCAGTTACGAGCGGTTTCGACTCAACTAGAACAGTGCAAGGCAACCAATAATAGTCTAGTGTTCGAAAACGCCAAGCAGACACTAAAGATTACTAACTCAGAATTGAATATTCAATTTTTTGAAGATAGTAAAGAAAGACTCATAGAAAGGTTAGCAGATAAAGACAAGAAAATATCACGTCTGGAAAGTATCATTCAAAAACTTGAAGACCAGATAAAAAACCCAAA
>BSBM01001321.1:1542500-1742500 GCA_027924585.1 Larix kaempferi | reverse complement strand
AGATCTGCCACCCTAGACAGCAGATCCATTGCTGTTCTAGATCTTGGCCCATTTTTAAGCCATTAACAGCCCGAAATTCTCAATTTTCGGGTTCATTTTTCGACGTCCGCGTACGGCTTTCGCCTCGCGGCTTTTCACCCAACAGTCGTGCGGCTCATCGCGACTGCGCGGCCCTTTTCCATGCGGTTCACCGCGGCTTCGCGGCCAATTAACGCACTGCACATCGCGGCTTCGCGGACATTTTCCGCACTGCACATCGCGACTGTGTGGCGAAATCCCGCGCGGTCCATCGCGGCTTCGCGACCAAAATCCACGCTGCCCATCGCGACTGTGCGACAGAAACCCGCGTGGTCCATCGCGGCTGTTCTGTCAAAACCCACGATGCCAATTTTTTCCATTCGGCCGATCCGTTTAAAAAAATAATTTTTTACTGTATTTTCTGCCCACATAGCACATTTTCCAGTGCTAAAATTCCAGCATTATTTACAGATATAGGAAAATTTTACTATTTAGAATGCACCTTTGAAAAAGTCTTTTTAAAAATTTTCAGAAATTGAAAGAAGGATTTATTTTCATTTCATCTAGATTAAAAAAATTTTCTGTTTACTTCTTTGATATTTTGCCCATAGCAATTTTTTGAAAAAGAAATCCATTTATTTCTTTAAGAAGTCATACTATTTGCTTTCCTATTTCAAAAGATCCTTTGTTTTTTGAATAGTCTTTGCAAAGCATTTAATTTCTATTTATTGAAAAATTCATATTATTTGCTTTACTATTTCAAAAGATCCTTTGTTTTTTGAATATTTTCTGCAAAGCATTTACTTTTTCAATTTCAGTTTAAAATACCACACGTGCACCCACTCAAACACATAATTTAAACTGAGCCGTAAAACTTACCCTAATTTCAACCCACTTTTAACCCCACTTGGGGAACATTAAAAGAACTTTGTAGCTAGGTAGTATTGAGGGGATAGGTGTTCCAATAACACCCCTCAGTTATTACATTTGAGACATAGTTGTTGTCCATTAGGGAATGAAAATCTCCTGGTATTTATTGGAACGGTCATAACCAGTTTATCGGAAGGCCTTTCCCCTAGGAGGGTTGAAGTCGCGAGGATGGTTCCGGATGTCTGAGTGGAATACCAAAATCCATTCAGTAACCGAAGGCTACCATTCGCAGTTCTCGGGATATCCCTGTATGGGGGTATTGCGATAAAAGGACCAAACGGCAGATTTACCTTTTCTGGACGTGTCATGAACGGAGTATCCTAGTTGCCATTCTTTAGGATTGATTACCCGGTGTCCCTCCCGGTAGGGGGATATCTAGCCGTTGACTCAACACTCAATATTGTCTGACTTGGATTTCATCACCTTGCAGAGAATATCGTTTATTGGTTCACAATACTTTTAGTTAGGTGTTTGCATGATACAATCCACCTTTGGTCTAGTTACACCTATTTTTTCTAGAAGCTATTTGCATGTTGGTATTCTGACCATTTTTTGCATCCCTCCACTTATTATAGCACAGCTGCTATAATAAGTGCCTTTTTTTAGGTTGATTTTTTGGCTTGAGAGCCTTTATTTTCACTCCCCTTCTTGCACCCTTGGTTGCATTAGGGTTTTGAGTTTTTTATACATTACCACCTTACACAAAACAAATTTTTACACATAAACTTATTTCTCACCATTGAGAATTTTAGACGCTCTCGTCGTCTTCAGGGCGAACTCCCAGAGTTTAGTCTACTTGGCTCTCCACGTCACCGATGTAGAGCCTTATCCCTTGACTCGACACATCGTCGGTCAACCATACAGTCATCCGATTCTGACACGCCTCACTTCACATTTGATTCTGAGGCAGAATCCGAAAACCCCACTGCGTTATTCCCAACCAACCTTATGGCTGGAACACCATTTGACCCACTTTTTACCAGCACCATAGGAGATACGTCCACAGACCCTTCTACTGCGGTGTCATCCATGGCAACAACCACCCCCCTAGGTATGCCTAATATGGGGAACACTCCACCTTTAGGAATTCCCAACACAGGGCCACCTCCTGTTATAGGAATTCCCAACACAGGGCCACCACCTGTTATGGCTATGCCCAACATAGGGGTCACACCCCCTCTGATTACCACAACCCAGATTCCAGGAATCACCACTACTATTCCTAACCCCAGTGTAACCCATGTTGCGCTCGGAAACCCTGGCCCATACCAGACCACAGCTATTGGAGGACACATCCTTCAATACCTAGCATACCCTTAGGCACTACTGGACCCCTACATCATACCATCATGACTAGTCATGTCCCAGTCACTACGCCACATCCATCTGCTAGCTTACCATACATGGCGAGTCTGAACTTACCAGACTTAGCCAGGTTAACCAATGATCCTATCAGACACGACCCTGCGTGGCCTCACATGCCCACCAAACTCCCCTCCGACATCCCTAAGTTTGAGGGCAAGGCAGGTGAGGACCCCCAGAACCATATCATGTCCTTCCTTCTATGGTGTTCCTCCAACTCCATAGTGGATGACTCTATCCGCCTCCGTCTGTTACAACGCACCTTCACTAGCTCTGCAGCTAAGTGGTATATCGAGTAGCCCCATGGGACCCATGCCACCTTTACCTCCCTTGCCTCGACCTTCCTGCAGTTCTTTCAGTTACCTGTCCGCTATGATGCGGGCATCGAGATCCTACTGTCTTGCAGACAGAACACGGCCACCCACATCACTGACCATATTCATGAGTGGCGTCGACGCCGAAGCCTCTGCAAAATCAAGTTAGATGACCGTATCTTCTTAGATTGGTTCCTAAAATCCCTCCTCCCTCTCATTGCAAAGGATGTGGCATCCGAATGACCCCAGTCTGAAGAAGAAGCCATCCTCAAATCCCAACAGTTTGACCTCATTTACGCCCAGTCAGGTTATCTGTATACCATTATACCAGACGCCCCTCGGGCCGAGTCATCCCAACACGATGCGTCGGGGGCATCCCATGTCGTCGATGGCATCATTGGTCGTATGGCCTCACATCCCCAACCCTTTTCCATTGCACATCCTAGCCATGGTCCCGACCTTTCGCGGGCTACATCTCAATCTGGAGCAACCAGTTCATATGCTCCCATGGCACATCACCACCATACCCACGGACCTTCATGTCCACCTCAGTGCTTTGGTCATGCACCACCTGCATACGCCCCCCCAGCCGCACCTCAACCAATGTATTATCCACAGCAAGCTGCGACAGCTAGCCCAACACCTCCAATAGCTCAGGGTTACCAACAACCCTAGCAGGTCACTGGACCACCTCCAGCCCCACCGGCTTATTATCCACCACAACCTGCTCCCACACCTGCGGTAAACCAAAATCCTCCCACTGCTCAAGGGAAAGTGTACACATAGCACAACCAGCCCCAGCACCAAAACAACCAGTGCAACCAGGGTGGGCAACAAAACCGTGGAAGAGGACGTAACCGCAGAAACAACCAACAACAACATCAAGGTCCTCCACCTCCCAATCCCCCGCAAAATAACAACGCTGCTCCTCCTAACCAGAATCCGGATCATAATCCCAGGCAGCCCAAAAACAGTAACCTTAGAACAAACCATCCTTGTTCTATTTGCGGGGTCTATGGCCATTACACACATGCTTGTCCACATTTGGAGCGAGCTCGGCAACTCTGGACTGACGATGCCCATCGTCAAGGGCAAGTGGCTCCTCAACCGCCACCCAACCCTCCACCACCTCAACATCAGCCTTTGGTGCTGCAAAACCCCTTTCCAAACCAAGGCGTAGTGAACACTTAGCCGTTAGCTCCCCCTCAGAACAACGCGCCACCACAACAAATCACTTAAGCCGCTCCTGATCAACCCATGTTCGATTGAGGTACTCACCACTTGTTGATGATGTCAACCGCCGATGCCAACCTCCAAACCCGTCGAAACCAATATGGCTCCACCCCTGAAGCCCCTCCCGCCGACAAGAACACTAACGTTCATCCCACAGATCAAACGTTACGTATACCTCTGGCTCCACTCGATGGCGCTTCTAAAGCACCTCGCTTCCCACTTCGTCGCATCAACAGTAATCCCAATGCTCGTGCTACGTCGAATTACAACATTGTAGATGACTTAGCCCAGTCTCCTGCAGCCATGTCTGCTTTAGAAGTCTTGAAAAACTGTCCTTCACAGCGCAAGACTTTACTCTCTGCCATTGGCGTCATTGACCCCAATGATTCACAACTGATGACATTCGATTCGGACCAGTCCGAACCTCGCTTGCCTTCCACTTTAGCATTCCAAGTTTCCATTTCCGTTCGGAATCTTGTCATCCATCAGTGCATTATCGATGAAGGGGCCTCTACATGCGTCATGTCTACATTCTTTTGGCAGAAGTTGGGATCCCCTACTCTCCAGCAGTCCACCACTGCGTTGCGAGCCTATGACGGCCGTTCAGCTCAACCCCAAGGTCTTTTAGCTAATGTCCCCGTCCAGCTGGCGGGTAAAACCGTGCTCATTGACATTGAGGTCATCAATGCCCAACTTGACTATAACCTTTTACTTGGTCGCAGCTACATGTCTGCCATGCGGGCTGTTGCCTCATCCATTTTTCGTACCATGCAGTTCCCCCATGAGGGACGCGTGGTCAAGGTCGACCAACTTACCTACTACGATCCCAAGGCCCCCGCCACACCTGAAAATGTTCTCCCCATGGTTGAACAACCTGTTTGTGGTGCAACTACCTCGTTCGTTTCCTCAGTAGGACCCGGGCTTTACTCCGAGGCGCCGATGACTTCTACATTCCAATCTATTCCACCACCGTCACTGGAGACCCACGTCGCTGACCTCTGTACTCTTTCACAGAATAAACAACACCTGGTAATCAACCACCCTTGTTCCCTAAACCACCATTGGTCCCTAGTTACATCGGTGTTACACCCATCCACACAATCCCCTTTCTATTCCCTCCCTCGGGCGTAGTAAGCGCTCCGGTTATGGCTACCCTCAGTCTCCCCGGGTTAACATTGGGATTACCTGTGTGGTATATTTCGCCTCCCGTTCCCCCGCTGACACCAAATGTCATCCTGCAACCGGTGCAACCCATTGTCACTTCTACCCAACCACCTCCCGGTATCACTACTCCTTCGTCATCAACGAATCCCCCTCCATTCATCAGGCCCACTGGGGGCAGAGGCCCACAACCATACACTGCGGTACCCCCACCCAAGGCAGTTAAACCTCCCCCCGTATTCCGTGCTCCTCCAAAATGCTTGTTGTGTGATGAGTTAGGCCATCCAACCTATCAGTGTCCATAGTTACCTGCATTACAGGAACACATGCAAATGCTTGACAATGACCCCAACATCCCGGTTGTCAAAATCGACTCAAACCCCATGCCTCGTGACAAATCACTGCGCACCAACCACCCATGTGCGATATGCGGTATTTACGGCCACTACTCACATCACTGTCCTGACATCCCAGATTACAGAGCAGCTCTCTACGAGATGAACAATTTGGACCTTGAGACGGCATCCCCCACCATTGAGGAGATCTTCCCTCCCGTATCATCCTCATCCGGAGAGATTAACACCATTTATATGATCTCTTCGACTACCCAAACCTCGTCAAATGACTGTACCACTCACAACTTCCGCAATAATGAAGAGATTCTCGAGGCTCCTGCTGCTCCTGATGTCTCTCAGGAAAATAACATGGCCAATATTTCTCCCGTCATCCACATCGACATCTCTGACCCATCTGATGACCTTCATATCATTACATTAGGAGCCTCCCACACTGAGCATCAAATTGGAGAATACAAAAAACTGTTCCAAGAATTCACTGATGTCTTTACTTGGTCAGATACCGAAATGCCTGGCCTTGACCCCGCCATTTATACAATCTCCACTGGATACCCTTCTGTCCGGTCGGCCCCTTCAATTGATCCCGTTCGCACACATGATCCACTCTGCTACGTCGGTTTCGCTGATGGTGCAAGCCGTTGGTCCCCCAATCTGGCCTCCACAGCTTGGGTAATATATTCCCCTTCACATGAGTTGATCCACATCGACGGAGTGTGTTTAGGTGCTGCCACCAACAACCAAGCTGAATACGACGCCGTGACCGGTCTCTTGGCCGCAGCTCTCCAATTGAGCATACGTCACCTTAACGTTTTCCTAGACTCACAACTCCTTGTTTCCCAGCTCAACAATGATTACCAGGTACGCGATCCTTGTCTATTCAGAAAATTTTTGCGCATTAAACAAATGATTCGACAGTTTGAATCCATTTCATTCACACATGTCCCAAGAAACCTCAATAGTGTCGCAGACCATATGGCCAACAATGTACTTGATTGGCACACCAATCAAATCATTTCATAAAGAAAATCCACGTGCATAACATGTGCCTCCACGGGCATATACCAAAACAAAATGTGCATCCACGTGCATAACATGTGCCTCCACGGGCATAAACAAAAAATCAAAATTTTGCATCCACGTGCATAACATGTGCCTCCACGGGCATACAGAAAATCAAACATGCCTCCACGGGCGAACGAAAAGACAACAAGTGCATCCATGTGCATACACGACTATATACCAACATCAAATATATATATATATATATACATCACTGTATAAGTCAATACATGTCAGAGGTGCCCTCATCACCCAATATACAAAAACTACATCAACCGTACAAAAAGGTGCTTCCCCATATGCTCATCAGCATTTGGGGGCAAGTACATATCATCTAGTCATCAAGGTCCCTGGGCTCCTCTGGCACCTCCTCCGCTGGTCCCGTCGGATCATGCCGAGCCCGGACTCGCCTCTCCGCCGGCCCCGCTGGATCATCCCGTAAACGAATCCTGCCCTCCGCTGGCCCTGCCTGATCCCGCCGATCCCTATCCCTCAGATCGGTCGCCATCACTGCCGCTCTCAATAACAACGAGCGCCACTCACGAGGCGCCTCGAAACATCGCTCGACGATGTCCCGATCCAGATCTCTCCACCCATCCTCTGAGAATCCTGCTACAATCATACCCAGTGTCTCTCGAACACCATCAACATCATCATCTCGAGGGCCAACCCCTCGACCGCGAGCCCCAAATCCTCGACCAGGTGGAGGCGGTATCGCTGCGCGAGGGGGGGCAACCACCATCGCCCGTCCCCTGCGAGCCACATAATCAGCCGGTGGTACAGGACCAATATCTGCACAATGCAAGTAAACCATCATATACATATCTAACTATAATCATAGCCAATAAATCTACAAACACATGATATAGTCGAGAACAAAACGTACCATCTAAACCCCAGGCCTGTCCTTGGGCTTGCAGCATCTCAGGATCTCCTCGATAATCATTCCGGTGTCATACGATGTCCATTTCTCAAACCGTTGGTACCATTGGAATCAGAACAACGAGAACTTCATGACAGTTCTTTCCTTTTCCTGTTTTCATCAGGTCCATTTTTTGACCATTTTTTCACGCCCTCGTTGCCTCGGTTTACGTGCCACATCGGCCGTCGTCCATTTTTTACGAACCTTATATCGCCGGATTCAGTTTTCCGCACTCGTGATGATGCTTGAGATCATTTCTCGCTCTCACGCCCAGATTTGTCAAGCATTTTTCCCATGCCCCCTCGTCACCTCGGTTTGCGTGCCACATCGGTCGTCGTCCATTTTTAGCAAGTCTTATATCGCCGGATTCAGTTTTTCACGCTCGTGATGATGCTTGAGATCATTTCTCGCTCTCACGCCCAGATTTTTTGGGCATTTTTCCCATGCCCCCTCGTCGCCTCGGTTTGCATGCCACATCGACCGTCATCCATTTTTAGCGAGTCTTATATCGTCGGATTCAGTTTTCCGCGCTCGTGATGATTCTTGAGATCATTCTCGCTCTCACGCCTAGATTTTTCAGGCATTTTTTCCCATGCCCCCTCGTCGCCTCGGTTTGCGTTCCACATCAGTCGTTGTCCATTTTTGACATGCCTTATATCGCCAGATCTAGTTTTCCGCGCTCGCGATGATGCTTGAGATCATTTCTTGCTCTCACCTCCATATTTTTGGGGCATTTTTCCCATGACCCCTCGTCGCCTCGGTTTGCGCGCCACATAGGTCGTTACCCCTTTTTGACAATCTTTATGTCACCGGATTCAGTTTTCCGCACTCATGATGATGCTTGAGACCTTTTCTCGCTCTCATCAATCCCTTTTTGTTCGGTATAATTTTACCCCTTTTTCGGGCCGAGCAATCCCTTTTACGGAAAAGGCACTTAGGGAGTTTCTGTTAAGCTCTTTTCTGACTCCTAAAACAATGAAAAGATCGTCGAGCAACCTTGCTTCCTTTCATGCTCGCTAAACGTATCTGAAAGGGCGTCTACCTGGTATAAGTTTACCCCTTTTCCGGACCTTGTAGACTAATTACGAAAAAGGAATACTCTAGTCACACCGGCTAGAAGAGTTCTCCATCTGCATCATTTTATGCTTTTTCGGGCCTTGGAGACTAACTTACGAAAAAGAACACCAATGGATTCCACTTACCACTTTCAGACTCTCTAAACATGAAAGCGACCACAAGCAATCACCATCTTGGGCTCGTAAAACCAACAGGACAGTAGTCATAACCACTGCAGAGTCTTCTCATCATTTTCAGACTCCTTAAAAAATGAAAGCACCAATGAGCACGAACAGTCCTGGGCTCACAAAATCCACAAGACAGTACCATTTCAGAGCACACTTTTATCCCTTCTTCGAGCTCATTAAAACTACGAAGAAGGACCCAATGGTACTTCTCGGTGCCACAACAGATCACGCCTACTCATAGGGAAGCTTCCCCATTTTGGTCGCCTTTGTTCAGAGTATTCTGCAGTATGTCACCCTAAGAATCCCTTGACAACACCCATCAGCTTGACCCCCACAGAGTCAATACATACCCTTCAATCCTGAAAAGCTATGATACCCACACCTACAAGTCAGTTCCCTATGCTGCCCGGTCAACCATGTCATCATGCTCTGAACAAAGGAAGTTTGAGTCTACCCACTATATGACCCTAGTTACTGCCCATCCCGACAAGTATGTCAGTCCTACCATTAGTACTACCACACTTCAGTTCTACACCTCGCGCTCCTATCAAGGAAACATCATTGCCTTGTTAGTTGCTAGTCTCCCTCTGTCGACGACAACCAAATTTATTCCAGAGGATAGACCTAGAGGTCCCTGTGTCTTGGACTCATCACCATTTATGATGAGTGCCTACGAATCATTTCGAGAAGAGTCCTCAGTGCCTCTCCAAATGGTTGTTTCTCACATGCTCGACTTCAACACCTTGATCGCATCGTTGAGACTCGCACAGGGCATTGGTTCGTTCAGTTATTAGTCGAAGACCCCGGATACCATCTGACTCCTCCACATTTGAGAGTCTAGCTATGGATACAACCAGTTACACTTTTCCTATAGATATCCGGGTTGCGCATGGCGACAGTATTCAGATGTACCCCAATTTCATACTCCCTTGAGTATACAGTTACATTAATTCTCAGAGATGACTCACAGTCTTTGAGTCCCTATAGATGTTGGACACCTTCATTTTCAGCAGTTCATCAGTTATTCCAGTGTATTAGTTATTGAGATCAGTCATGATATGATCATGAGTACATCCCAAAATGATGTCCCCTCTGGACCATTATGATGTACCAGAAAACTTTTTATGTATTTTCTCAGGTCCCCCTTCTTGGGACTAATTGTTTATATATGTCTTGATACGAGCATGGGTATGCCCGCCTCGTCCATTATCAGGATTATTCCTCATTCATATTGAGGCCATGTAATATTGTTTATTTTTTGCAGCTTCCAAGGGCCGCGGATCCAGTCTCCAATCGGTCTCTTCTCCTCCCCAAAACCCCAAAAAAAAAAAAAAAAGACAAAAGAACTATGATGTCTATCGGCCATACGATGAGCTCCTGCCCTCACACATCAGGGGGCAATCTGTTAACACCTAAAAAGTGCTCACTAGCTCATTTCCTTATTCACATGACCCATTTGTCCACTTTTCCACCATCTGAGCCTCTAAAGCCAACAAAAGGTCACCAAAAGACCTTAGTACACCCTTTTTTCCACTCAAAAAGATTATTTTTCCTAAAAAAGCATAAAAAACCCTAAAAAAGGGTCCAAAATTCCCAAAAATATTAAAAAGGGAATAAAAATATTAATTTTATTCAAAAAAGGAAAAAGGAGGGAAAAGTACCTAAACCATGTTGGTCAATACCATTGGTTTCCACAAAACCATAATGGTATTCCCCACCACCAAAACCTATAAAAAGGTGGTAGGGGCTCCTCATTTCACATCCATCCATCTTCCTATCCTCATGCTGCCAAAATCTCCCTCGAGCTTTTGGCCATTGTAGCAACCTTGGAGAAAGGACCCTTTGGAGTTTGGAGCTGCTCACCCTTGGAGCTTCTCAACTATCTTCATCACTTGGAGGTATTATTATTGCAAGCACTTGCTTGCCCCCATTTTCAATACAAAATTATTTCTTATATTTCTTGTTCTTGTTTTTTAATTCAAAGATGCACATGCTAGTTTAGTTTTAGTTTAGATTTAGTTTATTGTTTTTGCTTGATATTGAAACTGCTGCTACTAGTTAGCAGGTGCCCATAGCACTAAGCTTGGTTGCAAAACCAAGCCAACAGGGGGGGGGGGGTTGCAGATTTGACCCACCAATGCGAGATTACATGCAATGAAACTTAGCAAAACCCTAGTTTACGAAATGAATACACAATGAAGCCACTGGGCCATGAGAAGACGAGGGAGAGGCCCCCCTGGAGGTAATCGCACGCTAGGAGACCAACGGAGTCGACGGTTCGTCGATCCGACCTTCGGTTTCCGAGCTATTTCGAGTTGCAAGTCGCATGAAAATGTCGTTCAGGGACACTTGGTGACTTTTTGTCTGGGAGAAAAAAAGAAAATGGAGCAGCAAGATTGCGTGTCGTTAGCTCTTGCAAGTGTGTATGGGCAATGTCGACGTGGGAACACTACCAACACTGGCTCGGGGGGGGTGGGGTTTGCAGATTTGACCCACCAATGCGAGATTGCATGCGATGAAGCTGAGCAAAACCCTAGTTTACGAAATGAATGCACAATGAAACCACTAGGCCATGAGAAGATGAGGGAGAGGCCCCCCTAGAGGTAATCGCATGCTAGGAGACCAACGGAGTCAACGGTTCGTCGATCCGACATCCGGTTTCCGAGCTATGTCGAGTTGCAAGTCGCATGAAAATGTCGTTCAGGGACACTTGGTGACTTTCTGTCTGGGAGCAAAAAAGCAAACGGAGCAGCAAGATTGCGTGCCATTGGCTCTTGTAAGTGTGTATGGGAAATTCCGACACTGGCTCGGTGGAGGGTTTTGCAGAGTTGACCCACCAATGCGAGATTGCATGCAATGAAACTGAGAAAAACCCTAGTTTACGAAATGAATGCACAATGAAGCCACTGGGCCATGAGAAGACGAGGGAGAGGGCCCTCTAGAGGTCATCGCACGCTAGGAGACCAACGGAGTTGACGGTTCGTTGATCCGACCTCCGGTTTTCGAGCTATGACGAGCTGCAAGTCGCATGAAAATGTCGTTCAGGGACACTTGGTGACTTTCCGTCCGTGAGCCAAAAAGCAAACGAAGCAGCAATATTGCGTGCCGTTGGCTCCTACAAGTGTGTATGGGCAATGCCAATATGGGAACACTGCCAACACTGGCTCGGTGGATGGTTTTGCAGAGTTGACCCACCAATGCGAGATTGCATTGAAGGAAACTGAGCAAAACCCTAGTTTACGAAATGAATGCACAATGAAGTCACTGGGCCATGAGAACACGATGGAGAGGCCCCCCTAGAGATAATCGCACGCTAGGAGACCAACGGAGTCGATGGTTTGTCAGTCCGACCTTCGGTTTCCGAGCTATGTCGAGCTGCAAGTCGCATGAAAATGCCATTCAAGGACACTTGGTGACTTTCCGTCTAGGACACTTGGAGACTTTCGGTCCTCCTAGGGTTTATGTTTTTAAAGGCTTGTATAATTTCCTTCTTGACAGCTCACCTCTTATACCATGTTAAATTTTTTATACTTGATCTAGATAAATGCTTTATACCAATTACAACCATTAGTTCAATGCACAAATTTAACCATAAAACATTTACGTAAAGAATTTAACATGTAGGATCTAGTTAAGATTAACAATGCACAAGAGGCACAACATTTTATCCCAGGAAACCCTCATGGGGAAGAAAACCTAGCAACCTTTCTTAGAATAATTATATGTTTAGAAAACAAGTATAATGAACCCATGAACAAACCCTTACCCTGAAGGGTTTTACCACATGAAAAAACCTTAATGACACATGACAACAAGAGTACTTATCTACATGAAGATGACCTCCAAGCCATAAGGATATCCAAGCATATCCTTCCCAACCAACAATAGAAGGCACTTTATTTCGTGAATCTCGAGGTAACGTTTGTTCCTTTCACCAATGTTGCTTTGAGCACTTGTATGTAGTTACTCATATGTAGTGTTGAATCTAATTGTACAATCAAATATTGGGCGTTGATGAAATGTGTAGCATGTATTGCACTTAGTTTTATTAAATTACACTTGAACATTGACTTAACTTGTAATTTAATCATCCAAACTCACAAATTTTAATTAGACTATCCAATTAGTGTGCATGAGTGAGTTCGTTGAAACCTTGAAAAACATTGTATTGCACTTAGTTTGATTAAATTACACGAGCAAGAACTTTGACTTAACTTGTAATGATCATCCAAAATCACAATTTTTAATTAGATACCAATTAGTGCACGCATGTAGTGAGTTTGTTGAAACCTTTAAATATAATAGCTTGTTCTTTTGACATAGTGCATTCATGAGTAATAGATAATCCACACAAATCAACACAATGGATTGACACAAGAACATGTGGAAACCAAAGAACAAATACAAAGTGAAATGTATAATTCATTTATAAGTGAAATGTCAATGTACATGTCTCCAAAAGTACATGTATCCAAAAGTACATATTTATCCAAAAGTATCCAAAAGTACATGTATCCAATGAAGTCAATGTACATGTCTCCAAAAGTACATGCATAATGAAGTCAATGTACATGTCTCCAAAAGTGAATGTATCGAAAAGTACATATATATCCAAAAGTATCCAAAAGCACATGTGTCCAAAACTATCCAAGCCACATGTACATGTATCCAAATGTACATATATCCCATAAGGCACATCAAAACTCAAGCTTCCTCTTGTTCTTTCCCGATGTTGATCCTCTAGGAACATCTCTAGGATCAGTGTGCATCTCTGGATCCTGCAAATTAAATATCAATTGTTAAATTCAACTAACTATGTACTGATACATTAGCTCAACAATTATCAACTTGTGCATGGAAAGTGCATGAAACACTTGGTCATTGAAGGACATCTCACCTCAACTGACAAAGGGGATTACGTTGCTTGTGTAGCAGATGGAGCCGTTGGTTGAACATCCAGGATGGTCGAACCAGGGGGTCCAAGAACTACTCCTGCTGGTGGTGGCTACAATGACCAAATGTTGAAATAGTTAGAAATGCATGAATAAACAATAGACAACAATAATAAACTATGTAAAGATCATGTTGAAATAGTTACACACCTGTGTGTGATCAGTTGCCATTGCAAATGTAGCATTGACTGCTGCATCAACCATCGATGCGAGGTTTTGAGTAGACAACTCGGGTTCCTGATGCAGTAAACATGCAATTCAAACATTAACAAAAATGATTTATGCACTGGATTTCAAGTTGAAACAAATATCATCGAAGGATGTACATTACCATGGTATGAGTAAGCCCATGGTCGTGGGCAGTTGGAGTCTTGCTAGGAGTAGGCTGCCTCACATACACACGACCCTTGTTCACGAATGGCCTAGCGGGAGATACAAATCCAGGCAATGGTCCAGATGTCTCGGATGGTGCCTACAGTCAACAAGTGTTCATGTAGTTAGACATGCATGATTCAACAAACAAACATGTATTTAAAAAATGACATTTTTAATTGTTTACCTGGAGCCCAGATGTTTCCTCGGATGGTACAACCATGGCTGCTACCTCCACATTACCTTTCCCTAGTGAAGGATCTGCCATCTGCAAGTTTAATAATTGTAAATATTAGACCGTAGATAGCATTAATGAACTAAAATGTAAAGTATGTGGAAATTAACAAATTAACAAGTATTAAAAAACTAAAATTTTAAAATGTTTACCTCGGTGTGAGATACGGCAATGGGTGCTATATAAGATGGGCCTGCCAAATGGGTAGCATCATGCCCCCCTGTAGAGTCTGGAACATCTGACTCTGGGGCGTTGCTGTCGGCATAAAGCATCAACTGCAAGTTCACAAAATTAATATATTAGCTCAAACTATATATGTGTACAAAGACGAAAATAAATGAAGAATTTATTACAATTAACCTTTTACATACCTCACTCAAAAAACCACTAAAGGAAACATTTGAGGCAAGACCATAGCAGGGACTACCACATGATGTGCACTTGTGAGGATCAATACTAGGATGGGGATGTGTCGATGGTCCTGCACTAGTGGATGGTCCTGCACTAGACGATGGTCCTGCATGGTGACGACCTAGTGTATGTACCACACCAGGGACGGATGTCCCTTCCTCACCCATATGCTAAACCATAGTGCCATGGCAAACAACCGCCCGTGCCAAACTCAAAAATGCATCATGTGTCTGTGGAATAACACGATGTGCAGGTGGGACATTTGGCCCAGGCAACTGCCTCGGAGGTGCAGGGATAGGGCGATCCTGGTCTCGAAGCCTCGCATTGGGTCGATTTTGGGGCATCCCCCCACCGATACCCTGAAACTACAAGATGTCAAAATAGTTTACGTGTTTATGTAACATGAACTCTGCGTACATCTTTCGAAGGAAATACAAGGGAATTTCCATGTTGTTATGTGGTGGCATATCAAAAACCATGTACCATATGTCCATCCAGTTATCAACAAATGGTTGAAACGTGCACCACTCAATGGAGATATGAGGACTGTTTGCATTTGGGTTTTCCCCCATCCGAGGGTCCCTAAACAATGCAAATATGAGCTCTTTGGATATTTTCAACTTTTTTATTGCATTGTAGTCTAGCCCATCAACATATTCTTGTCTTTTTCTTTCTCTATATGATGTAATATCATATAGTACATTGCTAGACTTTGAAATGGTGTCAACAATTGCATCCAAGGTTGATGCAAGCGAGCGGCGAATCCTGTCACTACCACTAAAAGCTGCACTAATGCCCCTCAAGCGGGCAAGCTCAATCAGTATCTCGGCATTTGTGTTCATAGCCACAACTGCAATAAAAACATCAATACGAAAATCATTAGAAACATATACGTGGTATATAATGACATCTCTTCAAAATTGAAAATGTATTAAATCAAAATCAAGTAAGCAATTTAATAGCATTCACTTACATACATTTAAAACTTAAAATTAAACATTTAACAATTAAAAAGTAAGTTTCGTTCAACTTCTTTCTAGAAGTTAAGGAACTTCTTAACCCTCATTGGTGACTTTTCCATGCAAAATTGGGTTTAAACTTCTTAGAATTTAGGAGTGTTATTTTGACATGTTTTGGCCTTTACGTCCCTTGCAGAAAACAATATTTCCATCAATTTCATAAGCTATCATTAAATTTATTGATTTCAACATATTACGCCTTGTGGTTGGAGGGGAGGACAAAGTGGCATGGAATAAAATGGATATGTATGAGTTTGTCTTGCCAATATGATTACATATGTACTTGAGATGACTATCAATGATTAAGATGTTGAATAATCAACTAGAGATTGTGACTATAATGAAAATAACAACAATGCCAACTTCTCAAAACAGAGACAATTTCTCTCTGCAAAATCGATCTCTACATTGTATGGCAAGTTCAGAAAATTAAATAAAAAACATAGTGATTTTCTATATGAAGTCTTTGAGTTGAATTGACAGTCCTTGAGCGTTGAGTAGATTGATCGAGGGTGTGGATAGTGCAGGCCCGAGAGGCACTTTGTTAATGTGTTTTGGCATTTAGTCAAGGGTGCTTAACTAAGAGGCAATGTATAACTACATACACTTGTGATTAAATTTTGATTATGTTCATGGACAAATGATTGTGATGAAATTTTGAGAAACCAAGTTACTAATTTTTTATGCATTTTTTCTATTCACGCTTGTGCATGCATTTCATCTTGTTATGGCCATTTCCAAGGAAAATTATTTAATTAGTATGATGGGAAATGGCCTTTGAGGGTTGGAAATTTGGGTTTCATGTGGATGGATACATTGTAGAAAGGGAGGAGTTCTATTTTTTTCAATTTTTGGTTGGATTAGGAATTTTTGAGTTTTTGAAAAGGGATTCATTTTAATTATTCACTCATCTTGGTTGAGGTAGATGTGAATTTAATTAGAGATTGGGTTATTTCCAATTTTATAAATATTACAAAATTAGGTTGTTTTAAACTATAAAAAAATGGTAATTTAGGTTAAGAAATGATAAAAAAATGGTATGGGTGAATGAATTACCTGATTCGATGACAATCCACCAGTGAATTTTCCTCCCCTCCAACTAAATCGAGCTCCTCCGATACTCCAGGGCACACAAACCGTCCTCGTCCAACCTCGAATTTGTGTTTCTGATGCGTGAAGAGCGTCGTGGGTGGTCGGGGGTGGTCGGGACTATGTTTTAAAATTGATTTTAGATATACATAACGCGTACGCGTTTTGTAGCTCTATAACGCGTACGCGTTGTGGTTACCTATCCTACATGTCTAGTGACATGTTAGGCTCGGGTCTTACCATACCAAGTGCTAAGTATCAGAAATGCGTTATGTTTTTATGTATCAGAAACGAGTTTTGAAAAACTAGGATTGCATCTAAAGTGACCCTCATCTTCTTGCACACACCCATGCAGAAAAGAAAGAAGATGGTGAAGAACACCTACTTAGCATCAAGTTCAAGAAGACAAAGAAGAAGCAGTCCAAGTACACATCAAGGAAGAAAGTAAAGATTAAGTTTATTTGAATGAAATGTATGCCTAGCTGAGACATAGACCAACAAGCACAACACTTAGGCATTGATAGTGTTAAACACACCATCCCACTTGAGATTAAGGGGGTGTGTTAAGAGTTGTAATCTCAATGGTCCTAAGTTGGTTAGTTAGTTGAGTCAATGGTCCTAAGTTAGTTGAGTTAGGTCATTAGTCGACCCATGGTATACACTGGCCCATAGTATTAGCCAGTGCTTTTGGTTTTATGTGAAACTATATATATGTGTCTTAATAATGAGAAGGCAATTAATATGCCCAGGCAATCAATATGCCCGTTTCTGTTTCTTCTCTATTCTATGTCTCTGAGAGGAACCAGTTGACTTTGCAAGGCATGCAAAGCACCAGGAATCCCACAGTGAAGTGGAAGACATCCAAGAAGACTGTGTTTATGATGTAGCCAATGATCAAGTAAGCTCATCAAAGCTTGTTGATCTAGCTTTGTTTTCTTATGACAGTGAAAACAAACCTGTCAATGTTGAAGTCCCTAGTGACGTGAGTGACAGTCTCTCAGAGAAAGAGATTTTTGATAGCAGCAGTGATAGTCTCTTAGAGAAAGAGACTATTGATAGCAGCAGTGATAGTCTCTTAGAGAAAGAGACAGTTGATAGCAACAATGATAGTCTCTCAGAAAAAGAAACAGTTGATAGCAGCATAGAAGTTGCACCATCAGAGAGTTCATCAAAGAACCAGAAAACTAGAATTTTGAGGGAGCTATATGAGCAGACTCTCATTATTGATGAGCAGTGTGAGTATGCTCTGTTTCCCTGTCAGCCCACAGTTTTTGAGGAAGCAATGAAGGATGCACATTGTGCACAAGATGAAACAGTTAATTATGATGTAGCTGCTGTTGAAACAGAAGAAGAAGAAGATGTGGATGCTATCCAAGAAGAGCTGAAATATATTAATCTTTTTTCTGATAAATATTTTGAGTGTGTAGGAAAAATAGACAACAACATACAACATGTTGAAACAGAAGAAGAAGAAACAGAAGAAGAAGAATACTTGCACTATGTTCCAAGACCAATGAAAAGCAATAACACTGTTTATTTTGCAGAAGACAAAGAAGATGCTGAAGAACACCTACTTAGCATCAAGTTCAAGAAGACAAAGAAGAAACAGTCCAAGTACACATCAAGGAAGAAATTAAAGCTTAATTTTATTTGAATGAAATGTATGCCTAGCTGGGACATAGACCAGCAGGCACAACACTTAGGCATTGATAGTGCTAACCACACCATCCCACTTGAGATTAAGGGGGTGTGTTAAGAGTTGTAATCTCAATTGTCCTAAGTTGGTTAGTTAGTTGAGTCAATGGTCCTAAGTTAGTTGAGTTAGGTCATTAGTCGACCCATGGTTTACACTGGCCCATGGTATTAGCCAGTGGTTTTGGTGTTATGTGAAACTATATATATGTGTGCTTAATAATCAGAAGGCAATCAATATGCCCAGGAAATCAATATGCTTGTTTATGTTTCTGCTCTATTCTGTGTCTCTGCAAACTTTATCATGAATGCGGGGATGCTTGCGATGTCTTCGAATGCTAGCTTCATCCTTACCAATATCAAACTTGTTGCGTGAAGCGACATCCAGAAAAATGATGCATGGAGAGGGTGAGACTTGTTTTAAGAAAATATTATAACCCATGTTACAAAGAAAGGTTTACATACAATTATTATAATATTGTTTTATGGAACATAGAGTTTAAAAAGTGAGATCGTGAAATTGTTTCGAGTGTATTATTTAAACTATTTTTGCACACCTCGTTGCTTAAAATTCAATTTACTATTATATTTAACAACAATCAAAGTTAGTCAATGAATTTAAACATATGATAAATAGATATCAATTTTGAAAATGTGTGAGGGCTATAAGTTATTCAAGTAATTGATAACAATACATATGCATGAGACTGAAAAACTCTCTGTCAAGGGTTGAGACTTCTAATCACAAAATTACAAAAATAATTGGACATACAATGCATCAAGGATACACCCAAGGAATCTCCAAGTTGAACATAAAATATCAAAACACAATATCACAAGAATACAAAAATCATATGACAAGTACAGTGCCTCAAGGATATGTGTCACCAAGGATCACCCCTTTGAAATTTCCCAATATGTTTTTCCCATGCCTATTTAGAAACTTTTGTAGTGAATTAAGCACACAACAAAATGCACCTATGTTGGCAATTTCATTAGATCCTGGCCAAAATGCAGCATTGATCAATCCATAGGATCAATAACTCATCAAGTAGGGGAAGATGTGACCAAATTGGTTGTTATTTGATAGTTCAAAAATCTTTCAATTACAAAATATAAACACACTGCAAGAGGGTTGCTGAAAATGGTGTTGTTGTCGATGTTTATCCTACTCCAGAACTAATGGCTCTAGCACTATATTGTTACTTGACCACCATAAAATGAATTTGATAACTTAGTATTAAAGGGGAGCAGAGTGAGAATGTGTGGAAGGAAATTAGATAAAAATGTTAAAAGAAAACACCTTTTCCAATCACATTTCAATTTGACAATCAATTGTTGTTACACAGTGGAGACTTTAGAAAATCATAGTTCTCAAATGACATAGGGTTTTTCAAGTACTCCAAATCTATCTATGGACTTAACATAAAACCTATTGGACCCATTGGAAAAGCATACTTTTTTTCTAGGATCTAGTGAGTGGTTGCCAGAAATGTGCAGAATCTTGAAGGTGTAAAGCTTACCCTATAAGAAATCTTGAGAGCCCTTGAGAGGTCATGATTTTATATCATTTATCTACTTGCAAAGAGATAGTGAATTCCACTGCCAATTCCAACACCTTACTTAGTAAAAAGAGTTGATTGTTGGGACAACACAAATCCCACTAACACAAGTTGTTTCAATAATCCCTATACATCCAAGCACTTACCATTACCTTCCGTAGACATCAAACATACTCTTCATTAACTTCCGTAGACATCAAACATACTCTTGGGAAAAAATTTGAAAAGTCTGATTGGACCTAATGAAACATGATAGCTTTCAGTTATGTAGTAATGAGAATACAAATTCACCTTATCATACCTTAATCTAGATCTGACAAAGCCTAAAAATGTACAGGTTTTTCATTAGATATAGCCTTATTAATAAACCCTTACTTGGAAAAGAGAAAGATAGGAGTTTCCACTACTCAAACTCCTACGTGGAAAAGAGAAAGATAGGAGTTTCCACTACTCAAAGCAATAGTAAGGATTCAAACATTCATTTGATCATAGTAGATTGATCCTTGTTTGTATTTGCACCCTAGAACAACATACACACTCACATAGTACTACATCGTACTAATCCCAAGGGTTTTTAGAGCACTTTCATATTTCGAGGACCTTCGACGACTTTGCTCTCCAACTGGTTTGAAGACTTTGCTCTCCTTCTTCAAGCTCTCCAAGTGGTTTAAGGGTTGAGAAATTTGTAGGTGCTTCGACATCAATCATTCCTACCTCTAGGTGATCAACATGCTTGTAACTATATTTTCTCATATTTCCCTAACCATTTTTCCTTTTTTGTAGCCTCTCCCCACGCCTTATTTTTGTAGGTGCATGTCCTAGTTGTGGATGTTGGATCCACCCATCAAACCATTATGTTAGTTTAAATCCACTAATTTGCTAGTTTGAACTTGCATATCTGCTAATTAAGCCTATAGATCTCCTAATTTGTTTCTTAAATATGCACATTTTCTACTTGATCATGCTGAATCGCTATTTTGCGACTTGAAACAAGCAAACACATTACTTAAACCCACAAGTTTGTTAATTTAAAACTTCAAATCAGTTACTTAAACCAACAAGTTTGTTAATTTTCTAGTTTAAACCTGTACATTTTCCAATTAAACCACCAAAATAGTCCTACACTGGCTATTTTTTCATGAACTCCCCAATCTTCACTTGGCGCTTATGGATGACTATTCCTAGTTTTAAACCTGACCTATTCAAGCATTCCTTGTGTCCTATGTATCCCTGTAAAATTTCCAATGACTATGAAGAGACCTAGGATTCTAGCGTTCCCAATTATTCATCGAAGATGGCAGCTGATTAGCTCCTTCCTCCCTACTCATGCAACTTGAACCGGCTCCGCTATGCCTCAGCAAATAAAAACCCTCGTCAAAGAAGAATGAGAAGCTTATTATGAAAGATGAAAAACTAAGTCTAGGATTTCCACGAGGCCCAAAATTTGGCATATAATCAATGAACAAGACCTGACTGTCTATTGATTTCCACCAACATCCATGAATGGTTGACAACCACATGAAGTGATGGCGAAATAAGATCCGGCGAGAAACAATGAACTGGATAGAAACCGTGTGATGAAAGTGACGAACGTGTGGCAAGATTTAAGTGGTTCAAGGGACGAGGAATCCTAGAATAGTAGGCATTTAAATAAAATTATATCTTTAAAGGAATTATGGCCGAATAGGTCCAGAGTTCAAATTCACTTGGAGGGGTTTAGTTAAAGAAATTTTTTGAAGAATATATAGCTAGAAAAAGTTTTAAAAAATCTTTATATATTCAAAACAAAATGTGTATATCTTTCATAGTAATGACATATATGAGTGTATTGTCTAAATAAAATTAAATATTTAAAACAAAAAATGTAATATGCAAGGAAATCTAGAGAGAAATTGTATATCAGTAAAGCAACAATTTTGAGGCATTTTTCTATATAAAATTATAACTTTAAAGCAATAATGAAATATACTATACATTTTTAAAAGAAAGATTGTATTTCATTGAAACAATAGTATTATATATTTATTATGTTCTCAAGGGGATCATATATGTTTTGTTGAATGTCTATTAATTTGGGTTCTAGCTTATAAGTTTTTTTCTTTAGTTTGGATAAATGTTGGACTAATATTTTATAAAATTTGAATTTTAAAAATAATTTTTAAAAAAATTATTGGTTAATGACTCACATCATCATCTGTTTTTGGTGCCCACTAGTGGAATATGTGGCTTGCTTAGAAGGGCTAGCTTGGCGATGGTTTCAAAGTTAAATATATGTATAGTTTTAAAACCGTAATAATTGCATGGGCATAGCATTCGCTTGCCTTTGTTTTGGCTTTCCATAACTAGAACATGCGGAACACTTGCCACTATCACATCCCATCTCCATAACTTGGCAACTTCAATCCTATTTTTTCCTCTGGATCGACGGTTCATCACAGACCTCAATGCTCGAATCCAGTTTATCCTCAAGTATGTGGGAAATTCTCTTTTTATCGGCCATTGATGTGGTCTTTCCTTTTCTCCTGTTGACCAGCTTATTTGGGTCCTAAGTTTCAACCAGCTCTCGGTTTCAACCAGCCTCAAGGAAAAAAGGAAGCCGTTCTTGTGTGATGTTATTTAAAAACTACAGAATGCGTCGAGATACCAGGAAGAGGTATGCACTGAGAATACCTACCCGCTCTATAATCTCATTGGTCAATGATGCATGTAAGTATGATATTTTTCAGCTGTAATGGTTGTAAATGCAAATTCATCTTGTTCAGAACCTGTTGCTTCTATATTGATAGAGAGCGCGCAGCATAGCTCTGTGCCAAATGGTTCCCGTTCTTCAATTTTTGGAAAAGAGGGGGTGCGAATGGTAAATTAGACGACATTACAGACCTGGGTGACTCGCTTATTGTCTCCAACGCAGGCTTGCAATATTTGCAGCTCATGTTGAATCCCCTGAGTTCCCCAACATCCTCTGCATCATCCACTTGTAATTTCGGCACAAATACAATCCCCTCTGTCTGTGTCATTTCTTTACATCAGTAATCTCTTCATTTAGATAATCAGCGTCCAAGTTTCTGTCAGTGCAACACTAGCACAATTCGGCCAACACGGGGAGGATTCTTGCCAGGCTCATGGAATTCGAAGTCGGTTTGTGGAGAGCCGAATCATATTTAAACGCAGAGGGAAGCCATCTCCGAAGGCGAGAGCGATGAGTGGAGTTTTCTCATGGGGAGAAGAAAATAGAGATGTCCCAATTCTATCTCCTCATCAACTGAAAGCGATAATCATACACGCGCCCTACAACCTATCACTCATACTTGGGAACTTACACTCCTTTTGACTAGCCTTTGGAACTTAAACTCTTCCTTTTATAACTATGCATCAGACCTAATGTCTTTGGTTTTTACTTATTTATATATACCCACCCAACCTGATACGCCACCTTGATCTTCTGTCCTTACTTCACCTTCTCGATTCTGGTCTTTAATGCTCCACCGCCCAGGTCTGCTCTTTAATGCTCCGTTGCTAGGGTCAGTCACTGGCCGATTCTTCCTGCACACATGATCCATTGCTTTAACTTTCCGCATCCTTCTCGAGGTTCGCCAGCTATGTTTGATTCATATTACATACAATCCATAAATGTTTTTTTCCTACACTGCTAAAGAGATATGCACTTGGAATGGATTGGAGTGTTACTGTCTATGCACATTTGCTTAACTCTACATTGTAACCTAATAACATCTATTTTACTTGTTCCAGGTAATCTGCACACTTCATGGTTAACTTCCACCTGAATGCAAGAAAAAATAAGCAGAGAGTTGTTCACTAGAAGCATTTGAATACATGTTTTTTTGGCTCTGATTCTCTTTACTCCCTGCAAAATTACCTCGTGCTGACAATTACTAATGGATTTGCACGCACTTCTCCATTTTACTTCAGCAAGCCTACTTTAAGGTTACCCATTCTTGCTGTAAGTGGAAAGTTTTGTCTTCTGTTCATGTAAATAGCCCTTCACAAGATATATGTAAATTTCTACTTCAATATTTTTATACATTGGAAATCACATTAATATTGCACAAGTGTTTTCCACTAGCAAGATGAAATAGAGTCGTAAACAATCTCAGATTTCTGAATTTCCGGGCAACAAGGCCTTTTAGGCTTTTTTTTTTTTATCAAAGTATATTTGGATTTTTTCCTTTTGTCATCAAATTTTTCCATGAGATCGATGGAATTTTTTCCTATCAATCTTTTGATGGGCTTCCAATATGTCTCTATACTCATATCCAACACGACGTATTTCTCTTTGGTCCCCACCTAGTTTGATTTATATAATTTTGTGGTTGAGTAGGTAATACTAGAATCTATCGTTTCTTCTTCTCGAATCTTGAGCGTTTAAATATGTATATAGCCATTCCTAATAGGGGAGGGTTGTCTATTCTTGAGCGGGAAGATTAGTAGTTGAGATAGGGTAATCAGTAGTGGACATAGTAATGGTGTTGGTTGACCTCAGTTTTGAAACAACTATCTACTATAAGTGGTTCATAAAAGCACTTTATGTTCAAGTAATTCTTAATATTTTCATGTTTTTAAAATTATTTATAAAAAAAATTGAACTATATTTTGAAATAAAATGAATATTTGAAATTGGAAAATCATTTTAAGTCACATCTACTTTAAGTCACATCAATGTTCAAGCATTGGTCCCAATCAAAAATACACTAAGGCACACTAAGACTAGACAACTTGGAACTTTGTGGCTGACATGGCATCATTTTGGATTAGTCACACCTCAAGACTAATATGATTAGATAGAGAACACGACAAAGTATATGTCATAAAAATTTGGAGGAAAAAAAACAAGTTCGGGAACATGGAGAATTAAGCTGCACCACTACTGATAAAAAAACTCTCAAGAATAAACAACCCTCCCCTAGTCTAGTAAAAAAGATTCCAACACAATCCTCCGGCTGCACAAATCTTCTTATCAAGTGCACGGCTTCTGCAGTTGCGTTTAAAATTTGAAATTAAAGAATATTTTCCCGGCTCTTGCGTTGAGCAGATCTTATTTATTCATTTCCATTCAAAATATTTCCACCGAATATGTTGTAATTGGTAGGTTTGTGTCTGTGGGAGCTTAGCATTTATAAATCAATGGAAAAGAACACACAGTGGATAGAAATCGTTCTAGCTAGAATATCATGATCAGTGTACACCGGAAACCGAAAAGCATACAAAGCTTCAAAGGTTACATGTTTGTGAGTGCTCTGAGTTAGAAGCGCTGCCAAGTATGTAAACATTGGTATCTTTGGAGTTGTGGACACGGGGATGTGAAGCCAGTAGAATACGGGGTTGTAAGAGGTGACAAAGCTTGGACGGTTAGATATTGGTGGATTGTCTGACAGCTTAACTATGGTCACATACACCATCCCACTTGCCTATTAACATGGTTGCTCTGCTGAGTTAAGCCGTAGTTATTATGTTATTTTAGACGCTTGTTGTTATAGATTCAAGTTAGAATTAACCGGTATCAAATTAATTTTGGCCTCGGCGCATGGTTTGTAATACAATTGGTTTTGTTGATGCCATCTAATTTTAAGTTCTAAAGTCTTTAGTTTAAGTTTCATATTTACTCTTTACTTTGTATTATTCTTTTTTGTTTATGGTCGACATAATATTTATTACTTTTTACTTTGTATTATTATTTTTTGTTTAATTTGTATTATTTTGTTACTCGACAAACACTCTAAAGTCTCATATTTACTTTTTAATTTGTATTAAAAGTAAAAAGTAAAGTCTCTAGTTTAAGTCTCAACAAACACTGACTCACTTATATGATTTATTAAAGATCTATACAACTTAATTATAATTAAGAAAGTCTAATTATGACTTATACATTGAACCTATTTAAGCCAAAACCTTAATTAATATTTAAAAATTTATAAGATTTTATATGATTAATTAAAGATCTATACAACTTAATTATAATTGAGAAAATCTAATTATGACTTATACATTGAACCTATTTAGAACATGACATACATTATAAAGAGCCGCATCCATTCAAGTAAATCTTATTTTATCTTTAAATAAAAATTATTAGAATAAGAGTGAAATCCACCGCATTCAGTGATGATATGGAAAAGTAGAGAAATAAACTTGAAAAGAACTTGGCTATTTTGATTCTTAGATTTGTTTATGTAAATTTTGAATTTCATGAATGAAATTTTGATCTGTTTTACTTTAATTCATCATTGTTAAAAAATGATAATTGAATATGTTCCATATTAATCAATTTTTAAGTTATTATTTATATTTGTGATATTAACAGAGTTGAAATTGAAATAAAAATCAGTTTTGTATAAAATGTTTTGCTTATATTTATTTTAAAGGTAATTTCAAAACATTTGTTATAATGTTGTTCTTCACAAATTTTTAAATCATTATAAATTTTTATGATAAAATATCTTTCTACACTCACTTTAAAGACAATTTCAAAATATTTGATACAATATTAACTTTTCTAATATCTATAAGTGTTTTTATATACCTTTCAAAATGCTTGATACAATATTAACCTTTTTAATATCAATAGGTGTTTATATTTTAGAATTTGGATCGACTAACACCTATGCATTTTCTAGATTGCACAAGGATGAGACAAGTGTACTATCTAGATTGATTCTATGGTATTAACTTTAAATTCAAAATAAACAATTATAAAAAATATATATAAAAAATAACTGGATGCATAGATAACTAGTAGTTGATGGATGGATAATTCTTAGTGGATGCATGGATAACCCGCATTTCATGGAAAATAACCAATCTAAATAGAAGAAGGTGAGAACAAGTAACACATCACTTATTCTAGCACTTAACTTGTAGCCTATCTTGTTCACTGCCCACAAAAAATAACTAGTAGTGATGCATAGATTCATGGATAACTGTACATTTCATGGAAGATAAAGGTAAGATTGTGGGTGATAACATGTAGCTAGGCATGGATAACTAGGAGCTAATATTATAAAAATTTAAGAAATATAAAAAATATCTGGTATGCATGAACATAAGTTAGATAGTTCATAACACATGACGAGAAGAAAGTGGGTAATTACACTAATAAGTGTTTATTTTATATCTTAGAATTTGGGGGTCTTCCATCTATGCTTTTCCTAGATTGAAGGAGGATGGGACAAGTGTAGTGTTGAGATTGATTTTATGGGGGTTGTTCAAAATTCAAAATAAACAATTCTGCAAAAAAGAAATATAAACTCATGCATGGATAAGAGATAATCCATTTAACTAAAGAGAGTATTTAACTTGTTCATGACACTTAACTTGTTATCTATAGATGTTAAAAGCCACAAGTTATTAAGTGACTCTGCTAGTAACATATACCTAGACATGAATAACTGTTAGTTGAACTAGTTTAGATTTTCTATTTAAAAGAGGAATTGAACTCAGTTAGAAATAATGTGTTTGACTCTGTTGAGTTATGGTTGATTGATTGGATCAGAACTTTTTATAAGCATCCATTGGGAAAGGTCGATTTATAGGGTGTTATATAGTTGGCCCCTTCCATGATACAGATTTTGTTCACAAAATATAGCAAAAACTTGGATTATTTATGGGAAATCCTTATTTCTATTGCTGATTCTCTCCATCCAACAAAAAAGGAAGAAAGTCAACCTTTGACCTTGCTCCATGCAAGTTAGATAAAGGAAATCAACAATAAAAATAAGCTCAGGCGGCAGGCCCTCCTTTTAGAGAAAGGGAATAGCAATCGAGATAAGCTCATGAGGCCCTCCTCTATTTACAGATACGATTATTTTTCATCGTTTGCTCAACTGAGAACTGTTGGTTAATTTGACAGATCATTATCCTATTCTCTGCAAAAGAATTTTCTTCGAATTTTCTGTATGTTACCATGCAATTTATTTTATAACATATGGTTTAATAACATACCAGCACCATCGGTTATATCGTTTAATAACATCGCTGCACCATCGGTTATCTGGTTTAATAACATATGTTATATGGTTTAATAACATCTATTCCACGAACTGAGTTGGCGGTGACGGCACTGCGTTGCAGGCCAACGGCTTTAACACATTGTCGTGGATCTGGGAGGCTGCGTAATTGCAAAGCGTGAACAGGGTCAAGTTTGTTTAAAGTATCGCCTATTTCCATCCCACCGATCCCATCTGGGTCACCATTAATGCCCTCTGTCATTAACTTTATTGCTGGAAACAACCGCAAATTAGTTGAGGCATTCTCGCTGTCTCTATCGCCTATATATATATATGCTTGTTGCGGCACGCTAAGGTATCTCCTGTGACAGTAGCTGTGTATCTCTGCTGATCTCGGTGCAGAATCCAGATCTCTTTCAGTGGCCCTTCATGGAATCACAGTCAGTTTCAGTTGATGAGCCGCGTCCCCATGGCCTTCTATTTCCATTTCCATTACAGGGCCACATCAAACCTTTCATGAACCTCGCCAAGATTTTGTCCAACCGCGGTTTCTATGTCACTTTCGTCTCGACCGAATTTGTTCAAAAGCGCCTCGCGGAATCTGCTGCAATTAGTATGATCCATCATGATTCGATAGCATTCGAAACAGTGCCGGACGGCCCGCCTGCCCAACATGGACGCACTCAAAATATTCCTGAGCTCTTCAAATCCATGGAAGATAACGCTCATATTCACTTCCACAAGTTGATGGAGAAGCTCCAGAATCTCCCCAACGTTCCTACGGTGACGTTTATAGTGACGGATGGGCTTTTATCAAAGACGCAGGATATTGCAAACCAATATGGTGTTCCCGAGTAGCCTTCTGGACGACTAGCGCCTGCGGGTTCATGGCTTATTTCTCTATGCCTCTGCTCATCGAAAAAGGTTATCTTCCTCTCAAAGGTACGCAAACATGTTATTAGGGTTTGCTCATTGTTACGCCCATTCTTCAATTTTCTAAGGTATTGCTTAATAAAGTGAGGAGGTGCTCCAAGATAGATTTTGGTCTCCTTTGTGTTGCATATCAATATAAATACATCTTACTGCACTTTAGGAATGTTTAAAATTCAAAATCCTGCAGTTTAGGAATGCTTAAAATTCAAAATCAAGATTGATATAATTGATTTATTTTAATTTATTCTCTAATTTATAGATTTTTTTTATGGTGATGGAATAACGTTTTATGTTTCACAGATGAGAGCTGCCTCACCAGTGAGTATCTGGATGAAGTGATAATAAGCTGCATCCCCGGAATGCCACAGCTACGGCTGAGTGATCTACCCAGTTTCTGCTTGGTGACAGACTCTTCAGACATCATGTTTAGAAATGGAATAAGCCAAACCCAAGGCACATTACCAGCAGCTGCATTAATACTCAACACTTTCGATGAGCTTGAAGGGCCAGTCTTGGAGGCCTCTATGCCATTGGTCCTTTGTTGCTCTCTCAGTCGTTCCATTGTGATGATAAGGATGGATTAGCAGATGAATTGAGAATGTGGAAGGAAGAAAGTAGTTGTCTCACATGGTTGGATACTCGAAAGCCATCATCTGTCATGTACGTTTGTCTGGGAAGCCTGGCAGTTTTGTCGAATGAACAGTTCCTGGAATTCGCATGGGGATTGGCCTACAGCAACCAATCCTTCTTGTGGGTTGTCATGACAGACATAGTTGAGGGTGAATCTGCAGTATTACCCACGGAATTCATTGAGGAAACAAAGAATAGAGGCATGCTAGTGGGGTGGGCACCCCAAATAAAGGTACTGTCGCATCCTTCTATGAAGGGAAAAAAAGCACCGTAGTACTGCATAGTCAATTTAAAATTAACTGCGCCGTAAACAAATCTTTTCTTTCGCTGCGGACTTTGACGGAAGCTCTAATTTTGACTTTATGAGATATGCAATACTTGCTGAAATTATAAACTTGAAGATATTTTTACTCCGCGTTACTTCGTAACTTCGCCTACAATTTGACTTTGATAAATACACTCTTAAGCAAACTATATAATGAGATATTTCTTGTTAAAACATATGAATGGAAGAATGAAGATTAAGCGGAAGTTACTCCGCATTAAACTAAAGACTTTACCACCGTGAAATACTTGGAATTCTTGATATCTTTTACAATGAATATGAATAAGATGTGCGACATGTAATGGCAACCATTCTTGAGAATGAACACAAAATAACTATTGACTTATATATTACCGCAGTAAAACAAGTAACATTGTCGCAAAATAGAGAGATGGTAAATACTTCAATCTTTCACCATTTTACCCATAGCTTTGGATCCTTATACATTTTAGGATGAATTTCTTCTTCTCCTTTCACTTCTTCATCTCTTTTCATCTCTACTTAATCTAATGAGAATAATTTATATTTATACATAAACTTGGGATCGCGCGTGGAAGCTAATGAACTTCATTAAAGACTGTAATTAATTTCTACCTAAGAAGACAGACTGACTGACATCTCTGCGATACAACAAAACATCTGACGGGGTGACTGATAGAGCCGGCGCAAACTAGATGCACATTCAACTTGTAAGTACATTTCTCCAACACTCCCCCTTAATTATGAGTTGATGACAAAATTTTACAAAATGATTCAGAGCTGCAACATGCTCTGTGCATGACAAAGTTCACTGTGCAGAACTTGTCACTCCTAAACAACTTCGCAGATATTGGAATGTGTCTCTTGTCAATGGTTTTGTGAAGATGTCCGCAACCTGATCTTCAGACCTAGAAAATTCTAAACAGATTTCCTTGTTGTTTATTAATTCTCTGATGAAATGATACCTTGTGTCGATGTGCTTGGTTCTCTTATGGTACACGTGATTCTTTGACAGTGCGATAGCGGAATTGTTGTCGCAGTAAATGACTGTGGGTTCTTGCTGTTGCTGCGACAAATCACTTAACATCCTCCGCATCCAAACGGCTTGATATGCAGCGCTTGTTGCTGCGACATACTCTGCTTCTGCTGAAGAAAGAGTTACGATTGGTTGCTTCTTTGAAGCCCAAGATACAACACCTGTTCCTACATGAAATGTATTGCCAGATGTGTTTTTTCTGTCATCTACGCTGCCTCCATTGTCGTTGTCTATGTAGCCAATGAGTTTAAAATTTTATGTGGTTGAATACAAAATACCGAAGTCTCTTGTTCCACTTACATACCTCAGAATTCTTTTGCCTGCTTGCCAATGCAATTCTTTTGGTGTCTCCATGAATCTTGAGATTAAACTGACTCCATACATGATGTCTGGCCTTGTTGCTGTAAGATACATGAGACTGCCGACGAGTCTTTTAAACAAAATAGGATCAACCTTGAATCCATCATCATCCTTACTCAATTTCAAACCTGTTATTACTGGTGTTGGTGCTGTCTTGCAATTTAACATCTTAAATTTGTTTAAGACGTCACTTGCATACTTCGACTGAGATATAAATATACCATTTTCAGTCTGCTGGACTTCAATGCCCAGAAAATACTTCATATGCCCCAAATTTTTCATTTCAAATTCATTTTCCATGACTGTTCTAAATTCTTCTATGCCGAAATCACCAGTAAATATTAAATCACCTACATACAAGCAGACGATTAGCTTATTACCTTGCTTGTTGATTTTTGTGTACAACGTTGGCTCACATTCACTTCTGTGAAATCCATTTTGAATGAGATATGAGTCAATGCAACTATACTAAGCTCGCGGAGCTTGCTTCAAACCATAGAGTGCATTTTTCAGTCTGTATACTCTATGTCCTTGTCCTGGAACTTCATAGCCTTGTGGCTACTCTACGTATACTTCTTCCTCCAAATAACCATTTAAAAATGCAAACTTAACATCCATTTGATAAACAGACCATTTCTTTTGTGCTGTGATAGCCAAAACTATTCTGACAGTGTCCATTCGCGCTAGAGGTGTGAATGTTTCATTGAAGTCTATGCCAGGCTGCTGTGTGAATCCTCTTGCTACCAATCTCACCTTGTGCTTCTGCACATTTCCTTCAGCATCTTGCTTGGTCTTATAAATCCATTTGACGCTTATCACATCCTTATCGATAGGAACATCGACCAATTCCCATGTTTGATTTTTCTCAATGCATTCAATTTCTTCATCCATAGCTTGTGCCCAGACTTTATCTTCTACAGGTTCTTCAAATGTTAGTGGATCATTAACTTGATAAAATAATGCAAAAACAAAAAATGAATTTGGTGTACTGGTCTCATATATCTCACGCAGACTTCTTGTCCTTGGTGGAGTTGCTGGTGTCGAACTATGCGAACTGCTTGATGGAGTTTGTTGCACACTTGCTGTGCTTGTCGGAGTTAATTGAGCTGCGACTGATGTTGTAGTACCTTGTGCTGAAACATGTTGTGCTATCCTGGGAGTAAACGGAGCTGCAACATTCTGGTTTATATGCGGAGTCTCAACCGCATCTTCTGCAATGTCATCATGCTCAACATGTGACATGATTTTCACATTTTTCTCAATAGTTCCATCCCATGCTTCATTTTCCACAAACTGAACATCGTGACTGATAATGACTTTTATTGTGACAGGATCATAAAGCTTGTATGCTTTTGTGTCTTCAGAATACCCAATAAAAATGCATTTCTGTCCTTTATTATCTAATTTTCTTCTTAGATCCTCTGGAGCATGTGCGTATGCTACACAACCAAAGACTTTTAAATGCGAAGCACTATGTTTCATACCTGTCCATGCTTCCTGTGGAACCTTGCTCTTCATGCTCTTCGTCGGACATCGATTCATGATGTATACTGCAATTGCGACTGCCTCAGCCCAGTATTCATTTGACAGATGCGCGGCTGCCAACATACTACACGCCATCTCCATGATGGTCCTGTTCTTCCTTTCGGCGATGCCATTCTGCTGCAGTGTGTACCGCGCAGTAAATTTCCTGTGTATGCCATGATTTTTACAGAAAATTAAGAAATCATTTGAAACATACTCACCACCTCTGTCGGTTCTTAATATCTTGATGTTGTAACCACTCACGGGGGATTCACTAGAAGGCAATATAATATCACATTCATTCATATTGTGGTATTAAATATTCATGAAAACCTAAAAATTATATTGCTTATATACTAAGGGAAAAAGTTTTTTTTTATTTAATGTAACAATACAAAAATACTTTGGGGTCTTTTTTATATGGGAGGGTTGACAAATATCCTCCAAATGGAGATCGCTGGATCAAAACCGAATGAGAAATCGGGTTGAGGAAAGGCTTGGGCTTACTAGTACACATGGAAATCATGTCTTGAGGCATGCTTGAGGCCAGGGGTTTCGTGGTGAAGTGGGTTGCCAGTCGATTATAGTCGAGAGATAGTGGTCATTGACAGGCAATTGTTACCAATAGCACTCATCCAGTTGTTACCAATAGCCTTGGGAGGCTCTAAGCCTCCAGGGCCTGTTATAGACCCTCGATAGGCCTTGGGGGCTTGAATACCCAACCACTCATGCCTATTATAGACCTTGGGAGGTTTAGTCAGCCTCCTAGAGCTTGTTACAGGCCCCCGGGGGCTTGGATACCTATCCCACAACAGGCTTAGTCAGTGATTGGGGAACTGCAACATGTAATCTAAATTTTGTACTATGTGCATTGGCTCTAGTGACATACAAGAAGTGATCTCCTATCTCTTCATTAGACCATTAGATGTTGCAAATCATAATGATATGTGGTTGAGTAATTGCATTGTGGGTGAAGTAATGTGTATCCACAATATACATCGAAAGAAGCAAGGTGCATTGTAGAATGCATGTGGGGTCATAAGAGGGGTATCATATCAATATACTAGGTAGAAATATAAAGGGATATAAAAAATGTTAATGAAAAAATTGATACATATAATATCTAGTGAAAATAGGGGTTTTTTTAAATTGGGAAGGCATATTGGAAGGGGGTTAAAAAAACGATTTTGGAAGGTATTTTCCAATATTTAGTGAAATTAGGGGTATTGTTTTATATGCCACGAACGAACATGCTATGATAGCGATTTATTGAGTGAAGCCCCCGTGTAACCACTCTACTTTTCCACAGGTGCCTTGAACTGCTGAAAACAACTAAACGCATCATATTTATGTTTTAGAAAATAGAACCATGTTTTTCTTGTGAAATCGTCAATAAATGTGAGAAGATAAGTGCATCCTCCCATGGACGGTGTTTGCATCAGTCCACAGATATCTGAGTGCACTATTTCAAGTGGTGCACGAGCTCTGTATGACTTGCCGACTGGAAAAGTCTCTCTATGTTGCTTTCCAAAAATATAGCCTTCACAAATTCTCTCTGGCTTTTCAATCCATGGCAATCCTTTCACCATGGTCTTCATGTGTAGTAGCTTCAGCCCACCAAAGTTTAGATGTCCAAATCTTAAATGCCATAACCAGGATTCATCCTTCATTTCTGTTTGAAACGTTGCTTGCATTGCACTATCCTTCTCTTCTGTTGCGCAATGAATTTATGCTCCTTTGCTCTCTGCACATAACACAAATCTAGAATTCTCATTCTGACTCGCATGAACAACTTGAGTTGTCTTACCTTTTATGATGGGTCTTATCCTCAAAGGAAACAAGCGATTGCTTGTCATCTGCACTTCAGCAATTAACTGATTGCTGGGATATATGTCCTTGATCACACAGGGCTTACCTACCATGTGAACTCTATAACCTTTTTCCATCAGCTGACCAATGCTCATCAGGTTGTGCTTCAAACCTTGAACATAATACACATCAGACATATATTTCTGCTCTCCCTGTTTTGTTAGAATATCAACAGTATCCTTACCCAAAACAGTGACTTGGATATTGTTTCCAAGTGTTACATCAGTTTGAGCTGACTTATCTAGACTGGAAAATAAACTTAAATTACCAGTCATGTGATTGCTACAACCGAGTCTAAATACCATATGTCATTTGGACTTTCTTGGACAACATTGCATTCCAGTGGAGATGTGCATGCTAAGAACAGTGAGTTGTTAGGTGCGTTGTTGTTGCTTGACTGCGCTCCACCTTGCTTTCCTTGGTAATACTGCTTCTTCTTGCATTCATATGTGAAGTGTCCATACTTCTTGTAGTAATGACATTGAATTTTTGATTTATCATACCTTTGTCCACTTGGTTGATTAGGGGTCTGATTCTGGCCTCTACTAGTGACATGCGCAGGGCTGCTGCTACGACCTTCTCTGAATGAACTTCGTCCTCTATCTCTAGAGCTTGATCTTCCTCTGCCTCTACCGCGACTTACAGATGACTGTGTTGTGAATGCACCTTCCAGCGATGTGTCTAAACCGCTGATTCTATGTTCATGATTGAGAATGAGGCTTGCAACTCATCAATAGTAAATGTGGATAGATCTTTGTTTTCCTCCAGGGTTATAACCAAAGATTCAAATTTCTTTGGCACAACTCTAAGAACTTTTTCAACAAATTTTTGATCAGTTAGAGTTTCTCCATGAAACTTTATTTGATTAACCAGACCAGTAACACGAGTATAAAATGAGTCTACTGACTCTGTGTTTTTCATTGATAGAGATTCAAAATCTCTTCTAAGAATCTGAAGTTTAGCAGTTTTTATCTTGTTCAAATCTTGGTATGCTGTTTCCAGCATGTCCCATGCTTCCTTGGCTCACTGCGGTGCTGCTACTCTTTGGAGTATTGATTCGTGTGTCGCTTGATATATGTGGAACAACGCCTTTCCGTCTTTCTTCCTCTGTTTCCTTAGAACATCCTTCTCAGCTTGAGTGAGATTGTTTTATGCTGCTACATTTGCTGGTTCTGCATAACCAGTCTGGACTATGTCCCATACATCTTGACCTCTATACAAAGCTTTCATTGTTAGCGACCAATATTCATAATTTTTACCGAAAAATATTGTAGTTTGCAAATTACCAGAAGTGGAAGCCATCACTTTTTCCTTTTTGTAAATAGAAATCTTTCTCGCCGTAAACCAGGCTCTGATACCAGATGAAGGGAAAAGGAGCACCACAGTACTGCACAGTCAATTTAAAATTAATTAACTGCACCGTAAACAAATCTTTTCTTCTACTACGGACTTTGACGGAAGCTCTAATTTTGACTTTGCAAATGACTTTCACTTCCGCGAGCATTTACTTCACATGAATTAACTTTGCGGACTTTTACTTTGCTGGAACATTTGATATCGCACCAAATTTACTTTGCAGTAAATTAACTTTGCACATCATGCGATATGCAATAACCTTGCGATATGCGATATGCAATAACCTTGTGATATGCGATATGCGATATGCAATACTTGCAGAAATTATAAACTTGAAGATATTTTTACTCCGCTTAACTTCATAACTTCGTCGACAACTTGACTTTGATAAATACACTCTTAAGCAAACTATATAATGAGATATTTCTTGTTAAAACGTATGAACAGAAGAATGAAGATTATGCCGAAGTTACTCCGCGTTAAACTAAAGAATTTACCGCTGTGAAATACTTGGAATTCTTGATATCTTTTACAGACAGTAAATGTAAACAACATTTACGCAGATGAATATGAAGAAGATGTGCGACATGTAATGACAACCATTCTTGAGAATGAACACAAAATAACTATTGACTTATATATTACCGCCGTAAAACAAGTAACATTTCCGCAATACAGAGAGATGGTAAATACTTCAATCTTTCACCATTTTACGAAGAGCTTGGGCTCCTCATACATTTCACGATGAACTTCTTCTTCTCCTTTCACTTCTTCATCTCTTTTCATCTATACTTAATCTAATGAGAGTGATTTATATTTATACATAAACTTGGGATCGCTTCTCCTGGAAGCTATTGAACTTAATTAAAGACTGTAATTAATTTCTACTTAAGAAATTCAACTTGCGGAATACAAATGCGGCTGATTAAATACTAGGAAGTGTGCACGTTACCTTCTGACAGATTGACAGACTCACTGACATCTCTGTGATACAGCGGACTAACAAAACGTCTGACGGGGTGACTAACAGAGCTGGTGCAAACTAGATGCGCATTCAACTCGTAAGTACATTTCTCCAACACTTCTATGGGAGGATTTTTAAAACACAGCGGTTGGAGCTCCACATTGGAAAGCATAAGCGTCGGAGTGCCGATGATTTGTTGGCCCTTCTTTGCCGAGCAACAAACAAATGCGAAATTCGTTTGTGAAGAGTGGGGAATAGGAATACAGGTGAGTAAAATGGTTAAGAGAGAAGAGTTGGCGATGTTGGTGATGAATTTGATAAAAGGAGAAGAAGGAGATGAAATGAGGAGAAGAATTGGAAAAGTGAAGGAAACTGCAAAGCGAGCAGTCATGGAAGGAGGATCTTCTAACAACAACTTAGACACGTTACTAAGCCAGATATTCCTTTAAAGAATGCATCAAATGATAGTCCAGAACGTTGAAGCAGAATGTGTTGAATGAAGGAAGGTTCCAGTATTTCAAGCTCTTGTATTCCGTTTCATTTCGCAGTAAGATTTAGGTTACTTTGTTTGTAATTGTTCCTCGTATATGTATGCTCAGGTTGTCAAGCTCATTTGCATCTAAATTTCTCATTTTCAATTAGATTGTTTCACGTCTTTATTAGGCACAGTTTTGTGAATGGCATAAGTTTGAGCCAGTATTTCTTTTTCAGAGCTGCAAAGCAATCAAGACTATGAAGGAAATGGATTTACTGTGTCTAAGATTTTATTTTCAGCAGAAACTGAGTCTATGAATTAATTAGTATTTTAAAATATTTATTTAAAAATTTATAAGGTTTAATATACGACTAAGTAGAGATCTTTACAACTTATTTAGAATTGATGAAGTCTAATTACGACTTTCACATAGATTGATAACCTATTTAGGGCGTGACCTACATCAAGGGGCCTCGTCCATTCAAGTAAAGCTTGCTCTAGTTACAAATAAATTTTATTAAAAGAAAAGTGAAATCCATGGTAGTCAATGTGTAGAGGAATAAACTTAAAAGAACTTAAACGTATTCCAAGAACATTTGACTAGATTAGATTCTCAACACCCAACGCCTTTCTATGTAAATTTTGCGCTTGAATATATGAATAAAAGCAATGAGGTGGCAATGTATCAGTGACTACTTTTTAGGCGTGAAATTTATTTGTAAAAGAGAAAATCAAAATCTTGTAGTTTATGATGTATTCATACAAGTATTGAGATTTGAATTTATGGACAAAACCTATAAAGTGATTTATGTAATAACTTATTTGTTTGAAAGTTGAAGATTATGATATGAGTGTTCTTAACTATCAAATTGTTCATAACTTAACTTCATTGTAAGAAAACAAAGTTATATTGTAAATTAATGTGTTTGAATATGTTGATAAACTTAAATTTGGCATATACTATAGAGATAATATTTATGTGTGCCAAATTATTTAAGTTTATCTATATATTTAAACACATTAATATTATTAATGTGATTATTGTTAATAATAAGTGGGCTTTAAACATTTCTATAAAGTATTAAAAGAAAATTATTGTTTAATTAATTATAATTCAATAATATAATATTACTATTATAAGAATATGATATTTAAAAGTAATAAATAATTACTTAAATAATAATAAAAAATTAATAATATTATATTATAATTTAGATATTTGTAAAACAATAATGATAATATGGATATTAAAAATTAAAATATTAAATATTTTTAAAGTATTATAAAGTAATATAGTTTAAATATCTTCAATGTATTATAAAGTAATATAGTCCACTTAAATATTTATGTAATAAATAAATATGTTTTTTAATTAAAATATTATGATAAGGATGATAATTTTATTTTATTTTATTCAAAATATTATTATTTAATTAATATTTTATTATAGTATAAAAATAATTATGTTTATTTTAGAAATATATTAAAAATAATATAATTTAATCAAAAATTTATTATTTAATGATATATCATAATTTATATAATGTAAAAAAATTAATGCATTATTATAGGAATATAGTATAATTAATTATTTGTAATTTAATTAAATCATTTAAGTATAATGATATTTCTTTTTATTTATATTATATTATTATTTAATTTAAAATATTATTATTTGAGTATACTATTATATTATAGCATACATAGTTATTATAATTTAAATGGGGTATTATATGAAAATCCTTATTTATCAAGCATCGAGAGGGATCCAATTTCTCAAGGTGTATTTTTTTTTGTTTTATCTTAAATTTTTTACACAATAAGAAAAAACATTACCCCTCAAGAAATTGGATCCCTCTCTTTCAATTTTTTAATTATTTTTTATTTTTATTTTTGATAAGTTATGAGCCGACATGGAAATGTAACGTGACAAACGTGACAAATGTGACAAACGTTACAACATCTCCCCCATATTGGGTTGTAACGTAACGTGACAAACGTTACATGTGACATCCGTTACATGATCTCCCCCATACTGGGTTGTAACGTAACGTAACAAACGTTACATGTGACATCCGTTATATGATCTCCCCCATACTGGGTTGTAACGTAATGTGACCAGCGTAGATCCATCTCAAACCTGGATCTATCAAGCACCGAGAGGGATCCAATTTCTTGAGGTGTAATCTTTTTTGTTTTATCTTAAATTTTTTACACATTAAGAAAAAAATTACCCCTCAAGAAATTGGATCCCTCTCTTTTAATTTTTTAATTATTTTTATTTTTATTTTTGATAAGTTATGAGCGAACATGAAATTTTTAATTACTTATGATTTTTTATAAGTTTTGAACCAACATGGAAACATAATGTGACAAACGTGACAAATGTGACAAACGTGACAAATGTGACAAACGTTACAACATCTCCCCCATACTGGCTTCTAACATAACGTGACAAACGTGACAACAACTCCCTCATACTGGGTTGTAACGTAACGTGACAAACGTGACAAATGTGACATGTGACATGTGACATCCATTACAGGATCTCCCCCATATTAAAAACGTGACAAATGTGACATGTGACATTCGTTACAAGATCTCCCCCATACTAATACTTTTTACATTTTATTACTTTTAAAAACGTTACATGTGACATGTGACATCCGTTACAGGATCTCCCCCATACTGGGTTATAAGAACCTTGTTTACACTCGGTGCAAAAAGTGTTATAAATAATAAAAGAAAACCATATAGTTAATGCGACAAAACCTAGGACGAACGTTGCAATGCAACATAACCCTTGTTAAATTTTAGAATCTGATGTAGCCCTTAGATGAATGTGGAATTCCAAATTATTAATGTGTCACATCTTGGAAATTGTCCATGCATATTGTTTTGTAACCCTTAATAAACTTCAAAATGGGTCATATCGCAATGCATCATAATACTTGATATACATCACAATGTGACATAACTCTTGAATAATGTCAAATGTCACATTACTAATGTGTCCCACCTCGGCCATTATTGATGAATACCATTTTTTAATCCCTAATGAATGTCAGAATGGGACAACATTGGAGGAATGTCTGAGATAACATTGGAGGAGTGTCGCAATCAAACATATTGCCCATTGAATGTCACAATGTGATAAAGGGATTTGTACATTACTATGTAGAAGGAGGATGGTTTAAGCGACAAGAAATGAATTTATATGAAGAGTATATATTTTCATTTCTGAAAATCATTCGAGTAGTTCCAATATTGTTGTATTTTAAATTATGTAAGGTAACGATTGTTTGCAAAATGTGACATAGCCCTTAATGAATGTTGAATGTCACAGTATTAATATGTCACATCTCAGGCATTGTCGGCATATACCATTTTGCATCCTTAATGAATGTCAAAATAGGATAACATTGGAGGAATGTCTGAGATAACATTGGAGTGTCGCAATCAAACATAGTGCATGTTGAACGTCGCAATGGGACAAAAACAATGGAACATTACTATATAGAAGGAGGATTGTTTAAACCACAAAATATGAACTTATACTATTATTGAAACATATTAGGAATAGTATGAATTTTCAATTTCCAAAAATCATTCCAATAGTTGCAATGTTGTTGTATTTGAAATTATGTAAGATTACAACTATTTCAAAAATGTTTTTGTCACAATGAATACAAGTCGTAATATTTTATGGATATATTAGGAGTGGTAAAAAAATTAAAAATATTATGTTTTTTCAATTTGTGAATATGATTCCTTTAGTTAAAATAATTTCATTAAGAGTTATGTTGTTTTATGATGTTTTTGAGGTGCATTTGCTAGTTCCATACACATTATATCTGCATAAATAAAACTTATCTTGTAAAATTTTAGTTGTTATGAGTAATTATTGATATAGATTGAAATGTGATCGTTATGTGAATTCAATGTTGTAGATGGTTAAAGAAATTTATTTGCGTACCAATGTCATTAAATTAGAAAACATACAAATTAGAAAATCTATAATTGCCCATAAGATTGTAATAGTTATGAACAATGCTCTCAACTCATGTGAATGGCCACAAAATCTGAGATAAGTTCATACATAGTTCGAGAGTTAAGTTGTTTAATGGTGTTTTGTAACACATTTGCTTGTTCCATTCACATTCAATTAGTAGAAATAAAAATTTGGCTATACAATTTTAGTTCTTGTGAGTAATGTTTTATACACATTTAAAGGAATTTACTTGGTATCAATGTCAATATATAAGAAAATGTTACAATAATGGATGGATTGTCGATGAAACTATGCATTGTAAACAAGTAAAATTGGCCCTTTTAATTGTAATAACTATAAATAATGCTCTCAACACATGGAAATGTTAAAATTTTTTGAAATAAATCCTTACATAGTTTGAGACTTCTTGTCTTTTTTCTTTGAATATATAGAAAAACATTGTAAGTAAACATCAATACTAAATAAATGTGTAATGAAGGGCCTAGCATTTTGGCATGCGTGGAGGAGCTCATCGTTAGTATAACCTACAAATGGGAAGAGAGTATTAAAAATGATATTTTTGTTGAATGTATTGAAGTATTGTAGGTGGATATTAAGGAAATATAAAATATTTTTGTTTGTAATAATAGAAATATACATGGAGTGTTAAAAGAACCAACCTTCTATAAATAAACATTTGACCATATGTCTTTGTCACTTATATTGGTGTCTTGCAATCCATAGTTGTTCCTGAAAAAAAATACAACCAAGTGGTGTTAAATTATAATTATAATGAAACATGGAAATAGATTAGTTTGTACCATAAAACAATCAAGTCACCTATTTGTATCACAACTGTGAATGGTTAGGTTGTAATGGATTGCAAGAGTTGTTCTTCTTTCTTCCTGATTGCATCATATGCACTTTTAGCCATCTTTGCATACCTTTCAAATGTAAATGGTGGTGATATTTGTTAACCATCAATGGATTTACGGTACCTGTACAAAGCTGGTACCCAAAAAATTTGCAATGACAGCGCATGAGCAAAAATAAAACAAACACGTGCATGCACCTCTAAATACGCGTACGCGCTCCTGCTTCAGCAATGCTGAGCCTCCACATCAATGAGTTGATGTGGATAGTAGAAGTGCGTACGAGCTCTTAAAAGCACACACGTGTGTCTGTATATCCATGTCAACAGACGTGTGCATGCGTTGTTAATGCATATACAAAAACATGCATGCACACGTTGTTAATGCATATACAAAAACATGCATGCACACGTTGTTAACGCGTATGCAAAAAAAACGTGTGCACGCTCCTTTTTTTATTTTAAAAAATCACAGTTCACGGGTTTGTTATTGTGTAACAAACCCGCAAGCGAGGAATTGGGGGACCTCAAGGCACGCGAGCGCGCTTGGAGCATCCAACCACCTCCGATTCAACCTCTAACTCAACCTCCAACCTACATTGCTGCCAGTGCCTCTAGGTAGGTGCTAAATCATTCATTTTTTTGTTGTTGTTTTGTTTTTCATTACAATTTTAAATTAAAAATAAATTACAATCAATTAAAATCCAACAAATTTTCATTGCAGATAAATTACACCTGACAAAATGAGAAACAAACCACAACCGTCGGAGGAAACCAATGAAACTGAACCGTCAGACGATAACATTAACATTGGAATGAACAATGAACATGATGATGAACCATTTGAAAACCCCAAGGATGAATTACATCAAGATTTAAACCAATTAAGGGTCTTAAGCGATGATTTGAAGAGCACAAGGGAACCCTCTCAAGTTTCCCTGGCTACATCATTGCAAAACATCATTGAATCTATTAACATTTCCCATAGTGAGATCACTAATCTGAGCCAATATAGGGTTCGAATGAGGGAGCACTATTCCACCAGGATATCAAAAGAAAAAATTAAAGACCTCAACATCACAAAAGCACAATTGTATAGCAAATTCATAGATCACAGGACAGGGCAGCCTCCGGATGTGGGGAAGAGACGGGTTTGCATGGACTAGTGTAATTACCATCCATAGAGAGATAACTGGAGAAGAGATGGTTTATGGTGTTTGACAAGCCCCATGCAATAATTTGGAGGTCCCACTAGTACAAAATGAGAAATTAGTGACTAAAAAAATGACTAAAATTCACATATAAATGACTATTTTTTAGTCGGTGACTAATAGTAGCTAATTTCCACTATATTATAGCTCGACTAACTTAGTCGTATTTATTTTAGTCATTAATAGTTTCCTTATTTAGTCGTTTATTTGGTCATTGATTTAGTCATTAAGTGCCACAATTAATTATTAAATCAATGACCAAATATACTACTAAATAATGCAACTATTAATGACTAAAAAAATATGACTAAGTTAGTCAAGCTATAAGATAGTGGAAATTAGCTACTAATAGTCGTTTATATGTGAATTTTAGTCATTTTTTTAGTCACAAATTTATCGTTTGTAGTAGTCATTTATTTTTGTTAATTGGTCATTTATTTAGTAATTGATTGTGGTTAACTAGTCATTCAGTTAGTCATTAACTGTAGTTAACTGGTCATTTTTGTAGTCATTGATCGTTGTTAACTGACTATTTATTTAGTCATTGATTACTGTTAACTGGTCATTTAATTAGTCATTGATTTTTGTATATAGGGCACAGAGGAATCGAACCACCAAGCTCTTTCCTTTAAGGTAAGTTCTCTTCCATTGAGCTAGCACCCTTAAATAGAAGAATCAAATTTAATGGAGTAGGAAGCAAAATCATGCGAGTTGTTCAAACATTACATAGTAAACCCGATAGATAGAAAAGGAATTATAGACTACTAGAAACCATTCCCTCCAAGTTCCCACTCATGGAAATCCATACAAGTCAAGATCTCCCCTTAATTAAAAATTTCATGTTCTGAATGCCAAAAGGAGAAACCTAGGAGAATATATGGGTAGATAGGCTTCACCCTACTGGAGTGACAAATAAAAGAGTCAGCAAATTCAAAGGCTGACTAACTATAAATAATATCACCACCATTGTAGATCCCTCTGTCTAGCCTTCTTCCTCTTCAATTATCGAATGAGCCAAGAATTCCTAGAAGCCTAATAGTATGTGCCCCAATTCAAAAAATAAAATATAAGAGACTCTAGAACATGGAGACCTAAGGGAGAGTATATAGTTGGAGAAGCATACAGGTAGTTGTGGAAGAAAGAAGACAACACTAGGATTCACACACACAATTGGAAAGACTTGGGGCCAAAAAATCAAACCCAAAAATGAATACTTTCATTTGGCTCTTAGCTCACAACAAGCTAGCTAGTTTGCCTATTGTCAGTGAAAGCAAGTTTGAACCAGCAAGTAAATTTTTTGTAAGGATAGGCTTTTGTTCCTCTGCTCCTTTTTGGGAATCATCCTATCTGAACCTATATGTATATTGCTCAAGCCTCACAATTGTTTCATTTAAAATATTAATAAACATTTCCTGCTGCCCAACATATCAAAACTTTATATATGTATGTTTATTGCAATTAAATAGTATGCAGTAAAATGAAATTTCATTTGACAATGTTCACACATTATAAAGGTAGAGTTAGACTGAGTTAGAATACATGGAAGAGTATATCATTGTAACCAAAAAGAAAAACATATCTACAAAAGTGATAGACACTGCTGGAAATATAAACTAAGGCCATTTCTTAATCAACTTCACACCTTCACCCGCTATAATGTGTTGTCTAATTAATCATAATCAGAGGGTATAATACTATAATCAACTAAAGTAAAATCCATTCCTACCATAATACAATTGTGTTAAATCTCTCTACCTTGTTCCCGAAGCACATGCGTTAGCTTGGACATTTTCATTTGCAAATGGAGGTATGGAAGAGTTCTCAACCTTGTTTGCAATTTTATAGGTACCATTCTCCCCTACATTTTATCCCTTACCAGTACCAATATCTGAATAAAAGAAGTCCACAAAATTATTAAAATATGTTTTTTAAACAATATATAGTATATGCATCGATGCCATGTTCTGTACCACTTGTTTTGCAAGTCACAATCACTTAAATTTTTACCTTGTATACATACTATATATGCCATTTCTAGTTATGCATTTTCTGTGATATACTTGTAGTCTCTGCAATAAAAAAACATTTTTTCATGTCATTTCCCTAAAGCCTTGGGCAAGAAGAAAATGGATAGCATGTTTTAAATTATTGCAATTTTAAATAAATAACATAGGAACAACATAAGAAGATACAATTTCTAAAATCTAGACAAATAAATCTAAATCAAAGTCTTGTGTATTGGTTTATTATAATGGGCATGGTTTTATTCAATGGTACTGTCACTATAAAAAGTGGTCTGTGGAAATATCATACCTTGTAAAATAAAATGATAGCTTGCTCTAAAGGATCCACAACCCATTAAAGATCCCCCCCTTCCACCTCGACCTTGATTTCCAGATCAAGGTCTGACATCCATAAAGTTTTGAATGCTTGTGTTCTGTACAAATAGAATGCATTATGAAGCATCAGATCTTTGAATGTAAAAGTGCATTAACCAAAATCATCAGAATCAAAACTATGTTGATGACTGAACAACATACAAATCTAACCAACATACTAGACCAGAAGAGAGAAAAAATAGAATTCCTAACTCTAAAAAGACATTTGCACAAGCCATTAACTTGGACTTGAAAACAACAGCTTTGAAATTTTATGTAGTTTCGTTCTTAATAAAACATTTTTTCAAACTCCAATTGACTTCAGATTTCGATTTAATTGAGCAATGACTTAGAATTCTTGTTCAATTGTCATACTTTGACAAACAAACTGCAATCTTGGTGCTTGCTTCCTCTTCCTCTTGTCTTAAAGACTTCTATATACTATCTTGTAATATCTCCTCTTGGATTCTGTTGGATGGAATATTTAGTTCATGTTTTCTTTTATCATGTTAAACTTTCCATTAAGTCAGGATACAGTTCCCATGGGATGACAAGGAGTGTTTAGAAGTGCTGAAATGTTAAAGTGTTGAAGTACTTAAAAGTTTCCAAAGGATTACTTGAGTATGGAAATGTTGATGAAGCAGTCTAAGCAATGTGTGTTAAAGCAATGAGAAGAAGCTATTGAAGTTGTGTTAGTGATTGATATGGCAGAATGTGAAGAAGCCATGGTATGTCATATTGCAAATACTCAAAGCCTTTGAAGCCTCGTGGATGTTGGAATTCTATGTTGAAGCCTGGTGAAGCATATGCCATGTACATCCCGGTCAAAGTGTCAGAGCAAGTTAAGAGGAATGGTTTCCAAGCAAAGTGCAAGTACTAGTTCAGTTCCTCCTACTCCAATTCAGTTCCGGTTAGCTATATCATTGATTATCACATCTCCACATGTCAAATTACGAGTTGGGCATCTCGGCTCTGTAGATTGAAGGCCAAATACAATGATAAGCTTCTGAGATTGCACCCAGGTTAATTTCCTGAACCATGATATCTTAGTCAAATGTTCAGTCAACCTTCCCTTGTGAACATTATGTTAAGAGACAAGAATTTGGGGCTTTACTAGCGATGAATGGGAACGAAAGTGTTTTCAAGGTAGGCCAGTTGAGATCATATTCATATGGGTCCACATTGATTGGTTCATGTCGGCCAAAGGCTCCATGGCGCCATGATTCATGGGTCTACACAATATAAAAATCATTTCAATGAATTGTATATATATATGAAAAAAACAATTTGATGAGATGTGAGAGTAATATGGGGTTTCTTGCTATGTATTTGTATTACAGTGATAATAGAATGAAAGTGGAACCGAGAAACTGTTTTGCAAGTGAAAGAGCCCAAAAAATATGAGAACGATTTGTTGAGTAGAGTTGTCGATGGTCTCAGGTTCTTGTTTGAAATCGTAAATTGCAGGGTGTGATTGAAATGGGGATCTCTGACAAGTGTGAACTACAGGATTAATCTAAAGTCAAGCAAAGCTTTGAAGTACAATTTGTGAGTGGAATTTGCTTGATGTGAGGTACAATTGTTGATCAAACGATGGGAAATCTAGCTAGCGCTGATATTTTGAGCTTCATTATTATGGAAAACTACCAATAGACACATCGTTGATCCAAGATGAAAGCATAAAAGAATGACTCGGTCCATGATATTAAGTACTAAGGCAAATCGACACATGAAATATTGTGAAATAGCTGATGTGTATGGATTGGGGTTATTTTCATTGTGTTATTGCATGTATACGAAGAGGTTCTTTGTTTAAAATCAATGGATATATGCAAATTACAGATTACAAAAGGTTGAATTAGCTTTGGATATAGATCACATATATACAAACTACCGAGAAAATTTTGGAAACTCAAGTTGCTGATCCGGGCATGAAACACATGGTACTGGGATCCGAACTTAGAACCTCTGTGAAGATGAAATTATGAAATAGGCTTGGGTTGTTCGCAGAAATTGCAGGTGCCAAATATATGGGGTTTGAAATAATTTCGATCTAAGTAAGATTTAGAATACATTGATTGTCTAGAGTTTTTTGTCTTATAAGCGAAGTTAGTGCTTGGATTGCATTCTCTCTGAAATCACAAGTTGCAATTATGAAGTGATCAAATGCTCTGAAATGGTAATCCGAGGAACATAGAATATATGCTCTAATTACACAAGTTGTGAATTAATGGAGTTCAGGTCAACCAACGCTTGATAAGACTGATATGGCATTCATCAATATTGAATAGGGTAGTGTTGAGACCTCGGTTGTGCAGGGTAATTGTGAGGTGCTGGAATGGGTCCAAGGCTCCCAACAGAGGGTGAAAACCTAGACTGAAAGGCTTCGAAAGACCCTACGCAAGGGCAGTTCTATCCCCAGCATGTTTGGTATGGAATTCTCCCACGGATATTCGGCCTCCGCTGGCACACTATGAGTTGATGGGTTTGATCGATTGATCAAAATTCAATACAGAAAACAAAAGCTTAAAACTAAGTCTGTTCTAACTTAATCTACCTAAGAAGAGAACCTAATCTAAGTTAGAATCTATTCTAAGGAAGACTTTGTTGTTGTGCAGATCAATCTTGAGGTGAAAGGAACAAGCATGTTTGCCAACTCCAACAGAAATGTAAAAGATGCATTAACTTGTTTACTTAAATCATAACTAATTAATGAAAATTAAAAGAGAATAATTCAAGTAATTTAAACCTATTCAAGATCAATCTGTAATCACTGTGTTAATTGAAAAATTAACATTGATTAAATGGATCATTTGCAGAAATCGATAAAGAAAATATCTTAATTAAAGAAATTTAACAAGATATTTTATACATAGATCAGCCATAAGAGAAATCAGTACAATAGATCTTTGCATTAATTCATACATGCAAAAGGGATCACATACTGTAGATGACAATTTGAAAAAAGAAATCAGACATTGTCAAAGAAATTTGAACAATAAACAGGAAAAAGATTCGATGAGATTACTTCACTGTATTCATGACGTCTGTAAACAAAATTACAAAGCTCTGGTAAAACAGAGTATCCCCCAATTTTCTCCTGCTTATCTCTCATCCCAAAATTCCCCCCCTCTCCTCCTTTACAAAAGAGGCGCTCCTCTTTAAATAAGAACTACAACAAGGTACAAAAATGGAGATCCACAAAAATAGGGATTACAAAATCAAAGATAACCTAACGTCCTAGGACATCTTGCCATTTGCCCCAAATATCTAACAACTCATCTATCATGGGATAATTTGCTAACTTGAGCCCCAACTGGGCATTGCATTCGAACGTCTCCATCTCATTCTTTTCCAGATTATGCCATATTCGGATGAAGACTTGTATTTTACGTTCCAAAGAAACCGACTTCCTAATCAACTGCTCCGCATCATCAACTTTGACCTCTTCTAGAAGCTAGATTTGTTGTTGAACTTCATCACACTTAAGCTCGACTTCCTCAATATTCAATTTAGGTGGATAGGTATCTTCGATGAGCTCCACAGTAGGAAACTAGAGAGCTAGCATAACATTATCCGCTGCATACCACCACCTGCTACAGATAGCTTGTGTTTTTTTAAGAATATCTTCAACAGAGTCATTCAGTTTTAGCCATGTGTTCAATGCACCTCTAATCTTCTTAAATTGAAAACTGCTAAGCATGGGAGAACCTTCTGGAAGGTCTTTGATGTACCTCTGCCATTCAACAATGTTATCATATGCCTTGGAAGCCTCCAGCCTTTTATCTTTTTGCTCTTCAAGGGCACTAAGCATCTTGCCAAAAGTGATATGAGTCTCTCTAATTTCATCTAATGTGCTAAATAGCTTCTCTAGGTACTCATGATACTCTTTATTGACTTGACAAGCCAAGTCTTTGAATTCTTGAGATGTCATCTTGAAGAAAGTGGAGGAGGCTGCACTTGCAGTTGCATCCTCATAATGCTTTTGCAGTAAAGCAATTTTCTGAATATTGGTAGAATTCTCAGCTTGTAACCTTTGAAGTTCAACCTGCAAAGATTGGCTCTTGCGCTCCTCATCTCCTAACTTATCTTCCCAAATCCTCCTAAGATCATCAACATAAGTATCATGTTCTTCTTTAGTCTTTGCTAACTCTTCTTGAAGCTTCTCCACTTATTCCCTCTTCTGATCAATTTCTCTATTGAGAGCCTGTATTGAATCAAGGTTCACACCTGCAAATGCTGCTAAGGCTGTAGCTGTCTCAATTGCTCTTGTCTGAGGGTCAATGGCTTGCTGGGCCCACACTATCTAATTAGGGACAGATACTTCTAAGAAATCCTAATCAAGGCTCCTCTTCTTACCCCTCTTTACCACTACCTTATTATCTTTACTGTAGAAGTAATGTCCAAGAGGGACTACTTCATCATCCTCCCATTCAGTTGTTATTTCTGAAGTAACTGAAATAACATTTTCTGGTGTAACCAATGAAGGAGTTTGAGTGGTCATGGCATCGGGCATGGGCATGGTGACCTAAGGAGTGACCAAAGGGGCAGAGATAATTTGAGGAAGTGATGAGGGAATAGTAGGAGAAGGGATTGAAGTGAGAGCTTCAGAAAAGAGAGCTTGGTCACCATTAGCAGCTGATGGTAATAAAGAAGGAGTTGTGACTGTACCATTCTCAGTAGTTAATGATGAAGTGGACATGGGTAATTGCAGGAGGACAGTCGAAGACTGGGGTGGCCTTATGAGTCAAAGTATGAAATAACTGTGAAATAGAGAATGGTGGCATTACTCCTGTAGGAAAAATAGAAAGATCCTGGATGGATGGTAACAAAAGTGATGAAACTGTAATGTCAGGGGTAGTAGAGGTAATTTCCAAAACTGGTTGATCAAGATCAAAATGGTTCATATCAATAATGTCCAATAGGTGTGTAAGTGCCTGTGAGTTGTATGTCACTTCCTTAGTGACTTCTTCCATGACTTTGTCAGTTACCTTTTCAGGTACTTCTTCAGTCACTTGAAATGTAGCCTGTGGCTCATCTTCAACATCGTTGTCGATGAGACCAATAGTGGGGACTTCAGATGTAACAGCCTGAACTTTCTGTTTCTTAGGAGGATTACCCTCAACCATTGTCAAATCATCAACTACCTGTGAAGCTGTAGCAGTCACTTGAACATCCACAGTGACCTTGGGTGGTGGAATTGTCTTAGTAGCCAATATAGAAGTCAATTTTGCCAAATGCTATTGGAAATCCTGAGATGTCTGCAACAAAGCTTTAACCTGCTCAGTGGTTTTGATCTGAGGAGGTTGCTCCATGGGATTTTTACCTTTGTCTCGATATGTATAAGTAAGCATCAAGGGAGCATTGGCCTACTGAATTTGCTTTTGTTCTCTGTTCCTTTTAACCTGTTCAATGATATTCAACTGCATGGTTCTTTGCCCATAAACCTGAGCCTTTATTTCTTTTTGAAATGCCATAATTTGTTGCTGCTCATCCAAGCTCTTGGATCTTGCTAACACTTCAGGGAAGGTGTTCACTCCTTCATAGATGGAGTCATCTGGGAGATCTTCATGGACATAGTCCATTTTCTTGTGATACTGCTTAAAGTGTGCATCCAAGAATTTCTTGGGGTCATGTTTTCTTTTGGGTGCTTCACCCAACTTCAAAGGGGCCAACTGATCACCAAGTACAACAGCCCAGGTTGAAGTAGGTATAACTAATGGGCCAAGATTTAGAGAGAACTTAGGCCAGCCTCTCTTTTTAGGACCAGTAAGTTTCTTATAGACTCCATCAGTGACAGTTTGATAGGAAACTTCTTGAATAACCAACCTGTCAGGTACAATTATTGGAAAAAGGTGAACACTGTCACTTCCCCAAACTCTAATATAAGCAAAGGACTCATAAACATACCAGTCCCCAATGGTGTTGATGAAGGTTCTGGCATCTGCTAAAAAGGCAGGAGCTTCCTGCTGAAATAATTTGAAATAAATGGTACCCATGAAGTGGTGACAAATTTCATAAAGCAAGGGTATATAGTTACTTTCCCATAGTGCAGAATGATATATATGAACTGGTGGAGCCTTAGGGGTCCAATTCCACCCCAAATTAGGATACTGAAACTCAGCGCAGAAAACATCAAGGATGTAGGCTGATAGGTAAAAATATGGCTTCTTTGAGGCAGGTGCCTTTTGATAGTTATGAATTTGTGTCTTGATTTCTGAGGACGGGATGGATGCCCAAGGAAAGTATTCTCCTATTGTTAACACATGATGGGCTATGGGAGCCCATTCAGCCTTAAAGACTGAACAATTGGGGAGACCGAAGAGCCTACAAAGTATGGCCACAAGTAAAGGGTAAGGTTCCTTGAACCAAATAATGGGATAAAGGTCATCGACCTTGGGCACAAAACTATTAGGTTTAATCATCCAAGATTTCATCATCTCGTCGAAATTATATCTGGTCTTGGAGGATTTAATAAAGTCAGGAGTCAGGGTTTGTATAGCCGGCTTGAGAGCAAAAGCTTTGATAAAAACCTCTGGGAAAAAAGTAGTCAATTGCGAACCTACGCAATCATTAAATGAACGGTCTTTGGTATTGGCATTTTCAACAATCCACTTTACAGGGTCTGTATAAGGTAAGATGGTCGAGCGAGCAGCAATGGCATGGATTTGGGAAGCCCTACTTTTTTCCTAGGCCGGTCGGTCTTGTTTGATGTCTGAAAGGTCGTCATTGTCAAAGATTGAATAAATTTTTTCCCAGTCCATTTGATAATCCTCAGTTACCCTTTCACTAGTGTCTAAGAAAATGCCAAAGTTGGGATCTTTGGTCAGTGAATCCTTATATAGTGCCTTGGACTGGGTAGTTCGAGACATTCTGATGAAGGTTTTGGGAAATTCTGATGAATAAACAACAAAAACAAATAAAAAATCAACCATAAACAGGAAAAGCACGAAAAGATGATGCAAAATTCGTAACAAACCAACCTAATTTCAGCTAAAAACCGTGCAGGTGACCCTGGTAGCAAATCAATAGTAAAATCCATGTAGGGGCGTAAAAGTCGACAGTAAAAATGATAACCAAAAATCAGAAAAATCATTTATTTAAGGTTTTTTTCAACCAGATGAGATCTGGTTTGTAGATCTAGAAAGAAACGAACGATCGAGATTAATCCTGCGGGATGCGGGATGCGGGATTCGGAGTCAAGTTTCAAAATCTCACTTTATTCAACATTCACAAAATCCGCATTCCAAAAATGTGGGTTACGGGTTTTGGGTTCTCAAAACTTTACCAAATAAGCAAACTCATTTCCGAAATCCGCAATCTGAAAATGCGGGTTGCGGGTTTCAGGAATGAATACAAATTTTAAAACCAATTAACCCTTTCCGCACCCTGCATCTTGCATTTTGTGGGTTGTGGGTTTCAGAAACACACCACACAATTTATTAGCGCAACAAATTCCCACATCCCGAAATCCGAAATTTTGGGTTTCGGGTTTCGGGATCAAGATTCATGAAATACTTATAGAGTCTTCCTGCAACCCACAATTTCGAGTTGCGGGTTTCGGGTTGACAAAACGTCGAAAGGAAAAGAAATGATTCCCGCAATCCGCAGTTGCGGGTTGCAGGATTTCGAGATTTCGCGATTGCGGGATTCACAATAAGAAAATAATTTAGGGCAAAATTCAAGGTTTTCTGCAAATAAAAAACAACCAAAAATTTTCAAGGGGAGTTATAAAGACAACTAAGCAAGCCAAACAAAGGGTATGATGCAATAGCAAACCAAAAATTTAAAACTTACCCAAATTCCTTTATACTTACATGAATGGGGTTCCCGTGATCAGGATGAATCATGGGATCTGTTGTGGCCACAACAGGTAGCCACAAGTATTTTGAGAATGCACAAAAGGTTACTAACTAACATACTAATTTTTTTAAAGGGGGTATAAAAATAGGTATCAATCCATTTAAAGGATTTGAGTTGTCATACTCTAAGTTCTAGTTTCACATATTGGAAACAAGTACTAGATTCAAATTGAAGAAGGAAATGTCATCACTACTCATGCAAAATTACAAGAAGACAATAGTTAGTACTTATACCACCTTATTTGACTGCATACAAACCACATGGCCTTATATTTGATATATACCACCTAGATCCATCTTAAATATGGAACTACCAAATGCCAAAATGGATGAAAACCCTCCAGGTGAAAACCTAATTTCAAAGTGAAAAACTTGAGAAAATGTTTCCACCTCTAGGGATTTGATCCCTCTCAACACTTGGTAGATCCGAAGTTAAGATGGATCTAGGATGGTATAAATACAAAGAGAGCGTTCATTACTTCAATCATTCCTTTATCCATCTTTGAGAGCCATATGCAATGCATGGTATAGGGGATCTTTCTTAAACCAACAAAAACGTATCATGTTCTAAAAGCAATTATGGGCACATGATTGTGAGTTCATTTCCAACATAATGGGTACATATAGGAATACAACCATTTTAGGAAGAGAAAACCACCATAGTCATAATTTTATTTCCATGGGAAAATTCCTTTTTTCATTCCTCCATATACATGTTGATTTGGATGGCTCATGCCTTAAGGTTCAAAAATTCAATCCATAGAACAGTCAAGAAAGACACATTTAATGTTGATAATTGTTGATGGTCTATCTGAGAGTTTCTCCAATCTCATTCTGCAAACACTTACAAACAACTCACTCAGTAACATCAAAATTTCAAGGTTGGACTAAGAAGTATTGTATGGGGCATAGTTGTAGTTTCACATGAGGCACCTATGGCTTGATAATTTGTGGTTCAATAGAATAGTTCCTTGTTGTAAATTTATATCATTGTTTTGACTTTAGTATAGCATATTTGTTTTCAAAAATTCAACTCTCGTAAGCTTACTTTTAGCTTAAAGAGCATAATTTACTACTCCAACATAATGCACAGCTATGTAACATCATCCACATATATAAAACTATTATATATATAGACATGAACTGATCAGCTAAGCGTACATGCCTTCCTAAAGCTTCCTGAACCAAAAAATGAGTAGAACTATAACTCCAAGAGAATTATAACGGAAGTAAATTTTCCAACCCATTTTATTCACTGAACTCATACTCAAATTCAGTATCTCTAGGGAACTTTGTTTGGAAGAAATAATAGTGATACAAACATCCAATTTAGTTTGACTTGTAGGAAATCAAAACATGAAGGAAAAATCAGAAAATCTAATTGCAAGACAATCTAAGGTGAAGAGCTTTCATAAAAGTATAGGGCAAAGCATGAGTAAAATTAAATAGAAATAGGAATGAATTAATAATGGCAGTGAACCCACAACAACCAATTGAAGATGAATTGGGGTTACATACCTAAGATTTTAATCACCAATTTTCTCTACTGGATGGAATTCCTATGCAAAATAATAATAACAAGGCTATAGAATCCTTTGATAAGGCCATTTTTGCTAATAATAATACCAATTGCTAATGGTACATTTTTGCTAAGGCCATGACAGATGATTTAAACAATTAACACCACCAACATCAGAGGAGGGCTTGGTGCTCTTGATGAAATGACAATTCCATACCCTCATACATGATAGAGTCGAATGGAAATGTTGCAATCCTGCCAATCATGAAATCCTTTTACTTTAAGAATTTAAAATTACTAGTAATTACCAACATTTTTGGTCAAACCCAGTCAAAGTCACCCAATTTGAATGGGGAAGCACTCCATATGGATCATGGTACGACCTGGAAAAAAAGCTGGTGTTTCTGTACATTTTTTCAAATCACGAAACACATTTTAGGTTGTACCACATTCTTTTCAAGGTTGTACCACATGTTTTTGTGTTTCAAACCATTTTCATATGTGGTAAAGATCCTCAGGCCACATTTCCTGAAACTTAATATTAATATATTTGGTTTGGAGTACTGCAAACTATCACTGAGATGTCCAACACAGTCCACAAAATTTTGTTGTTTGTCACATGGAATCGACTGCGATGTTGATGATTTAAAAGGACAACACATCTTATGACTGTCATTAGGAGCAGAAAGACAAATTCTTCTCATTCTACTTTGTAGCCCATTCTATGTCGATTTACATGAACCTATAAAATATGGCTGACTCCTTAGCAAGTTCCAACCTTTCTCAACCCATGGAGTAAAACACCATGGCATACACAATCTAGCATACATTAATAAGTCTTGTATTAGTCCTTTTATTTCTGTCTTATGATGGTGAGGATATTGGTAGGGCTTGACGTTCACAGGATTTGAACCTGGTTTAACCTCAATTATGTGTTATGTTCCTCTTTCTAGTGGAAACTTCATAGGAAGATCTTAGAATACCTTCTCGTACTTCTGGATTAATCCTTGGATTTTTGGTTGTTTGGCGTGAGCCACTTATGCTACTAATATTTCTATTTATGACATTGTGCCACAAATGTTGGTGCCCCTTTTTGAATTAGTTTATCCATTTGTCGTAAAGATATAATTTGGGTAGGAGGTGGTTGGAATCCATACAATTTGTATTTTCTTCCCTCCCATTTGAGTTTAATAAATTGATTCTGATGATTTGTGGAATATGTACCTAATGTAAGTAGCCACTGAATTCCAAAGATAATGTCTACGCCTCCTAAGGGTATTGTGTAGAATCCAGATTCTACATTATAATCATCTATTTGCAGCATGACTTTGTGACACTTCCCTATACCATCAATGTTTCCCCATATTCTACCATAACCCTTATATCTATTGCTGGGTATACAAATAGGTTTAACCTTTTCACTACATTTACGTCTATAAAATTATGGGTGCTCCTTGTGTCTATAAGTATGGTGACATTCTCTTTTTGACATGCCCTCTTAAGTTCAATGTTTGTGGCTATGCGATGACTTTTATTGTAGCTAGAGATATCCTAGGCATTATCTCTGCAGAGACTACATTGATGTCATGATTTTCCTCCTTGCTAGCTTCATCATCAAAATTGCTACTCGACGAGTCTAATTCCGTCTCAGCTTCACAATTATACAGTTTTTTATTGATGCAGATCTATGCCCCTTCACCCATTTGTCTTCACAATATCTACACTTGTTTACCCATTTCTTTTCCATGTCTTGATTTTGTTTTTCACTCTCCCTCAGGGGGTTGGTACATACTTGTTACACTTGTCCAAAGAAAATTTACTAGATCCTTCATTTGAATATTTGTTTGATCTCTCTGGCCCTATAAATGTTGGCATGTTGTACTTATTTTTATTTTCGATTAGTTTGGCTACATATCTGGCGTCCTCAATGGTTTTAGGTTTCCATAGCTTAATTTCACTATGGATATAATACTTTAAACCACAAATATACATCTTTAGTAACTGTTCATCAGTGAATCCGTTTTGTCTTGTTTTGATGACTTCCCATTCATGTGTGTAATCCTTGACGTTCCATTTTTGTTTTAGATGAACAAACTTATTATAGAGGTCATCTTCCTCTTTATCATGGAATCTTTTTAATAAAGTTGTGATGAAGTTTTCCCAAAGAAACGAATGGGGACTACACTTTCCACTCCACCATATAAACCAGTCATAAGCTTCTCCTTCCAAATTATTTGACATTGTCATTATTTTTTCTCATTCTTCCGTTAGGGGGTTTGATTCAAAGATACCTTCCTTTTTATTAACCCAAACCATGACCCCTCTATAGTATTTCCCATCATACATTGGTAATTCTTTTTCTATTTTTTGGTAGTCTCTTTCTAGAGTTCTCGGAATAGTTGGACTACCCAAAAAATAACGATTCATGTGATTCTTGACTCAGTCATTCTTGAGAAATTTTACTCACTTATATTAGTATTGAATTCAACACCAAATTATTTTGCTCCATTTCTCTCTGTTCTGCTTCTCTAGTGACATTTAAATTATGGAGTTGGTGTTCAATGTTCTATAACCTTGTAATGTTTCTATCTAGCATTGACTGTAGACTTGCTTGTCCCACTTCCAATTTGTTAAGACGTTACTTGATAGAGTTTAATTCATCTATTTGGGTGTTTACTTCTTTGCTCAATTCTTCATTTTTCTTTCTTTATACCTCCATTATATTTATATATATATATATATATATATATTGTAATTTTCTGTAGTATTAATTCGCGGCGTTGTACGGTGGCGTTCTTAAGTGGAACAGTGTGCAACAGTCGTGAGGTAGCTGATTGTGGAACGTGTAAGAGGGATGAAGGAATGTAAGCCATGGTGGATGGGAGTGTTTAGGAGGGAGCAGTGGATGGAAGTGTTTGGGAGGGAGCGAGTTGTTAGTTAATGGAAAAGCTGGAAGTTGGTGTATGTAGGGCGAGCAGAGATGAAAGGTGGACAGCGGGAAGAAGGAGTGAGTGTTGGAGAGAATGGCATGGAGAGAAGCTGGGGAGAGCGTGGGCGTTAGGAGTGCATGGGAAGGGTAAGACACAAGGATGGAAGGTTGTGCTAGAGTGTGGGACGATCAGACTGCGGAAGTGTTGGTGCTATGTGAAAATATAGGAGGAGAGGGAGACGATGTAGCGTGGGACACAACGATAAGAGAGTTGCGCGTGACAGATGGCCGCAACCAACACTCTGATACCAATGTATTATATTTCACGACAATGTAGACATATAAAATATATTTTATAAATTGAATGAACAATATGTTTACATTACAATCGTGGACCATTTAAATATGATCTCTCGTACCTCATACAATGTAGGTACGTATTTTATCCTTATTTATTTAATTACATTTTTTTTTCCACGAAAAAAAGCATACTACTCCTATTCTATTAATCAGAATCAAGTAGTACAGATGTTCAACCAAAGATTATACAGAATCTCACAAAAATCTCACAAAATTCTCACAGAAAGACCAAGTAGAATAGTACTTTCTAGCAATTCAAAATACAAAATAACAAAATGGACTGATATCGAAAGATCAATAACTATCATACATAGGCCTTGGAATCATCTACTGAAGAAAATATAAAGAACCAGAATCCAAAACCTCATCTTCACAAATATCTTCCTAGAATAAAATGCCTTCATCACCATCGATTGCCATCTTTGATAACTTATCAGCTTGAGAGTTAAACTCTCGATAAATATGTTCTAGTGAGACAAACCTGAAGGAGCTCAAATCCTGCTGAATACGATTGCACCAATAGACCAGATCCAGAACTTGCAAATCAAATTCTCCCTGTGCCCACTTGATAGTGACTCTGGAATCTCCAAATATTTTAACCTTAATCAAACCAAAGCACAAAGCAACCCTGACAACACACCAGAGTGCTAATAGCTCAGCTTTCATATTAGTCCCACAACCAATATGCATACAAATTGTATAAAAATGATCAGAGTTAAGGAAGATAACTCCACCAATACCACATTTTCCCAGAGCTGCTGCCCCATCAAAAAATAGCACAGGATCATCAAAAGTCGGATGAAATCGACCAATATTCCTCACAACAGATTTGTTAGCCTCCTTCTGAAATTTAAGATAATGACTGAGTGCTCCACAATAAACAGAATCTGTATTTGGGATGACATGCTAAAAAATGACATTATTCCTAGCCCTCCAAATAAAAATGGGCAAAGTAATATGATTATTCCCATTTTTTATCCAAGCATGCATACCAGCCTCCACTGTACTCCCGTCCCACTTATGAGAAAGAACCAGATAATTTGTGAACTTCTCCCAAACCCTGATCGTAAAACCACACTCCATAAACAGATGTAAGGCCGACTTAGACTCTGATCTGCAGAGTGCACATTAACTTGGCCCAATCCACCCCATAATAGCCAAATTGTCCCACGTTTTAAGTCTGTTCATCAAAACAAACCACATAAAACACTAACTTCAGCAGAAGATAGCATTTCTAGATCAGTTTATACCACCAATGTGAAGGGAATATGCATCTATGCTTAATGATGTAATCATAAGTAGTACGCGCAGTAATTCTACCCGAAGCCAAATTTCCAGCCCATCGGATCTCATCTTCCCCCTCAAGACAGTGGATACCAACAGTAGAAAGAGATCTAATATAGTGCTCCCATTCCATAGCAACCTGTCACGGCAAATGAAGGTCAGAAGACCCCAGCCAATATCCCGGATCACCATTTTTAACAATGGTATTGAGTGTAATAAGTCCTTTGTTCCTCAATAAATGTAACAATTCTGGAGACAATGACCGATAATCATACATTCCAACAATTGGGTCAACACCCATCGCCGCCTTTGTACCATTACCTACTTTCCAGCAGAGACCATCAGCCAACCAACAATATACTTTCATGAACCCATTCCAGATGGGAGAGACACCACGAACTACTTTCTTCGGCTTCCTCAACTAGTGAGAAACATTAATTTTAATATACTTTTGATGTATCACATGAGACCAAAGTGTGTTTCCAAATAAAGCCCTCCAAATTTTTTTTAGCCTAAGCGCAGCACTAAAGACAGAAAGATCTTTAATCCCTCATCCTCCAGCGTCAACCGGTAATGAAATCCGATCCCATCCTACCATAGACAGATAAGTCTTCTTCAACCCACCAAACCATAAAAATTTAAACATCATTTTTCTTAGAGTATTAATAACAGAACAAGGCACCGGAAGTAGTGACATCCAATACACTGGAGTCCCGGTTAATACTGCCTTCATCAAAGTTAGTCTCCCACCTATAGAAAGTAAATGATAGGTCCAATGTAAAATCCTGGTTTCAAACTTCTTTATAAGCCACTGCCAGTCCTTAACCAAATACCCATTCGGCTTCAACTGAAAGCCAAGATATGTGAAACCATCCCCAATCGCAGAACATTTATATGGCATCAGCAATTTCAAAAGTCTCAGTCTTTCCACATTAACCAAATTCTCATAAAGACATGATTTTTTAAGACTAACTTTCATACCAGATGCAGAACAAAAGAGATCAATAATCCTCTGATAAACTCTCCATTCCTCCACCGAATCATTCCCTGCCAATAATACATCATCAACAAATAAAGCATGAGACACAGATAAGTCTTTTGAAATTTTCAGACCTTTAATATTTACTTCCTGAACAACACCCTTGATCAGCCAATTGAGTCCATCAATCACCAACAAAAATAACAATGGAGACAAAGAACATCCTTGATGCAGCCCCCTTGTGCATCTGAAAAAAGATGAAGGGGCACCATTAACAAGAACAACTATATTCATTGTGTTTACACATGCCATAATCCACCTTATAGCAAGTGCTGGAACCCCAATATGAATCAGTACTAGTCTAAGAAAATCCCGACTCACACGGTCATAAGCCTTTTCCAAATCCTTTTTTAGTATGATGGCCTTTATCTTTTTACACTTGATGGAATGTAGAAGTTCCTGAGTTATACCCACAACATCATGGATCCGATGATCCTGTAGAAATCCGAATTGCTCTTGAGAAATAAATTTAGAAAATACAGATTTCAGACGGCCCGCAATAATCTTAGAAACAACCTTATAGATAAGGTTACATAAGGCAATAGGCCGAAATTCTCCAAATTCCTTTGGATCATTAACCTTTAGAATAGGAGTAATAAATGTAGCATTTAAGGCCCCTGAGATGTATCCATGTAACCGGGTCTACTCCACCATCTGTAAAATTTCCTCACCCATTATGTCAAAGAATTTCAAAAAGAGCTCCATCGTCCAGTCGTCTGGACCTGGACTCTTTTCCTTAGCAAATGATTTCAAAGTCTCTTCCACCTCTTCCAAAGTAACTTCCTTACAAAGATTAGTAGCTTCCCTACCATCAAAGTATCTAGGATATAATCTAGCAGCCTGCAATTGTGACAGTAAATCACACCCATGATCATCGGAGTATATTTTGCTAAAATAATTCTTATCCAATCCCTGTAAGTCATTGGCATCAATGACCATATTTCCCGCTTCATCAACTATTCTCCAAATGGTATTACAGTTTCTCCTAGCCGAAGCAAATGAGTGAAAGAATCGACTGTTCTTATCCCCAGCTTTCACCCACAGTGCACGACTTTTCAGTCGCCACTCCCTTTCCTCCATAACATACAAACATTCACGCTCCTCCTTCAAATTTTTCAAAAGACTGAAGTTAGAATCATCTAACGGTGCCCCCAAAGAGTATGAATATAAGTCATGCAGCTGCGACTCAATCATTAACAATGTTTGCTTATCCCTTTTTTTCCTATCATGAATCCATTTCGAAACTTCCCCTTTCAGCATCCTCAGTTTAAAACACAAACTATCCATCGGATTTAAATCCTCCTCCAAAGTTATATGTTTCCAAACATAAGAAACAAAACTAACAAATTCAGCATTATCATTCCAAGAACAATCAAATTTAAAGGGGTAACATTGTCACTGAATACAATCCTCCAATTGCAAAAATATGGGCCAATGATCAGGAATCTTATAGCAAGTGCCGGAACCCCAATATGAATCAGTACTAGTGCCGGAACAGTGTTTACACATGCCATAATCCACCTTATAGCAAGTGCTGGAACCCCAATATGAATCAGTACTAGTCTAAGAAAATCCCGACTCACACGGTCATAAGCCTTTTCCAAATCCATTTTTAGTATGATGGCCTTTATCTTTTTACAATTGATGGAATGTAGAAGTTCCTGAGTTATACCCACAACATCATGGATCCAATGATCCTGTAGAAATCCGAATTCATCTTGAGAAATAAATTTAGAAAATATAGATTTCAGACGGCCCGCAATAATCTTAGAAACAACCTTCTAGATAAGGTTACATAAGGAAATAGGTCGGAATTCTCCAAATTCCTTTGGATCATTAACCTTCAGAATAGGAGTAATAAATGTAGCATTTAAGGCCCCTGAGATGTATCCATGTAACCGGGTCTACTCCACCATCTGTAAAATTTCCTCACCCATTATGTCAAAGAATTTCAAAAAGAGCTCCATCGTCCAGTCGTCTGGACCTGGACTCTTTTCCTTATCAAATGATTTCAAAGTCTCTTCCACCTCTTCCAAAGTAACTTCCTTACAAAGATCAGTAGCTTCCCTACCATCAAAGTATCTAGGATATAATCTAGCAGCCTGCAATTGTGACAGTAAATCACACCCATGATCATCGGAGTATATTTTGCTAAAATAATTCTTATCCAATCCCTATAAGTCATTGGCATCAATGACCATATTTCCCGCTTCATCATCTATTCTCCAAATGGTATTATAGTTTCTCCTAGCCGAAGCAAATGAGTGAAAGAATCGAGTGTTCTTATCCCCAGCTTCAACCACAGTCCATGACTTTTCAGTCGCCACTCCCTTTCCTCCATAACATACAAACATTCATGCTCCTCCTTCAAATTTTTCGGAAGACTGAAGTTAGAATCATCTAACGGTGCCCCCAAAGAGTATGAATTTAAGTCATGCAGCTGCGACTCAATCATTAATAATGTCTGCTTATCCCTTTTTTTCCTATCATGAATCCATTTCGAAACTTCCCCTTTCAGCATCCTCAGTTTAAAACACAAACTATCCACTGGATTTAAATCCTCCTCCAAAGTTATATGTTTCCAAACATAAGAAACAAAACTAACAAATTCAGCGTTATCATTCCAAGAACAGTCAAATTTAAAGGGGTAACATTGTCGCTGAATACAATCCTCCAATTGCAAAAATATGGGCCAGTGATCAGGAATCTTTGACCTTCCAACCCATGAACGATACCTATCACATGACTCCAGCAGAGTACTTTTAATAAGAAACTTATCCAATCGCTTCTGAATGGATTCATGTCCCCCTCTGCCATTAGACCAGGTAGGAAGGCAAACACCTGTGCACACATCAACCAAATAATTAATAATCAAATAGTCTGAAAAGTAATCAGCCAAAGCATCCATTTTAGCAGATGACCCCCAAATATCCTGGGATAGCCTAGTGAAATTTAGGTCACCCACCACAATGATATTATCTCTTTCCAGTAAACCAATAGCTTGTAAACCATTCCAAAATATTTCCCGGTTTTTATATGGAGCATAACAATTCAATATAGTGAGCAGAAAGTCATCATATCTTTGAAACCCTTCCATCAGGATGCCCCAACAAGACTTAAAAACCTTAAAAGTGTAAGCCCTAGGGTCCCAAGCCACAAGTAGACCCCTAGACATACCGTTTGAGCTACAGGCAGTGACCTCCCACCCCCCCTGTAGTCAAACAAACTTAGTAATAGCAACCAAATATGAACACATAGTTTCCTATAACAGTAAAATACTAGGCCGAGTAGTAGCCAATAGATCAGCGAGAGCCCTAACTCAGACAACCCCCCCCAATCCCCGAATATTTAAGAAGCAAATGGACATTAAGTCACCTTCCTCTCCAGGGATATAGCTCTAAGACCCCACATATGTACAGATTCATCCAAAACCTTGTCCAGCTTATCAATATGATCCAAGATAGTAATATGACCCTGTAAGGAGTCTACAGCCTTTTCCCGACCACCACGCCTTTTTCTACGAGATTTTCGGATAGTAACATTCTGGAATCTCTCTGAATGAACAGACTGCACCAGTGGATTAGAACTAGGATTCTTAGAATAAATAGAGAGTGGCAAAAAAGTGTTTTCCCTACCAGGGTCTTCTCCTTCAGTCACCCCAAGGTCTCTAAATCAGAAGTGGTTCACCGCCTCAGACTTTAACAATTCCCCCCCATCATCCACTATATCCAATAAATTGACACTGGGTACTATATGAGAGGGCAGAATGTTAATAGGAACATCCCCAATCAAAACTGGATTATCCCCCCCCCGTACTAGAATTTACCCCAAATAAATCCTGACAAGCCGAAGCTTTAGCCAACAGAACATCCCCAAACTTTGAATCCAAAACCTCCATTTTTATTGGAACCCTCTTCTTAAGGGAGATATTTGAATAAAAAATATCATTTATCTCAGCATTAGAAAAAACAGGAATAGAGGGTTTGGGAGAAACTAATGACTTACCATTATCAACACCTCCTTCCATAGACCCAACAGATTTTGATGACAGAGGAGGAGCAATAATGTTAGAAGGACCCCGTTTCCTTAAAGCTGGTGTGAAGGATGCAGCATCCGGACATTGAGCCCTAATATGGCCAATTCGTTGACAATGAAAACAACAAAATGGCATATGTAGGTAATCCAATCGTTGTCTCCAAGTCTTTGACCCCCAAACGATCTCAATTTCCTCCAGGAGACCCTTCACCATCTCAAAAAAAACCATGACTTTAGCCGACCTCCTATCAAAACCACACAATGACCGATTGTTAAGTCTAACAAATTTCCCCACTGAGTTTGCTATCCCCATCAATATATTCTCCGTCCATCATTCTATTGGCAGCCCTGGAATGAGTAGCCAAAGGTGACGAAAACTCTGAACTTCCTTCAGTGGGTCAAATGCCAAGTACCATTTCTTCAAATAGAGAAACCCATCCTTAAAACACCAAAATCTTTTCAAGATCAGACCAACATGCTCTGGATTAGAAAAAACAAACATAATCCACCCATTAATCAGCTGCATAACCCGAGGCATATCCCCAACTATAGGCATCCATTGACGACGAAACCATTCCACTAAATCTTTTTGAGTCCCAGAAGTAAATTCAAGCCGACCCACGATAGCCCTGGAGGATAGCATTTAAATACGGTCAAGGTTCGTCTCATCAGGGATAATAAATCTATCAAGACCTTCATGAACCTTTAACGCCTTAGCTTGTCGTCTCTTACGGGATTTATTGCCCGAAAATCGTTGCTTCCATGTCTTACCGAAAATCATTGCTTCCATGTCTTACCAGATTTAGAAAACACACCACCAGTTAAAAACGAACAACCCCTAATGCCATCCCCACTAGTATCCACATCACCAAAACCTTCCCGACCTTCCTCCCCAGGATGATAATAGGTATAACCTCCAGCCGCCGGTGACTGTAACCCACACATGTCCAGTCTAGTACCCTCCAGAACCATCTGGAACCGACCCCAAACACATCCACACTCCACCAGTACAAGTAAACGAAAACCCTATAAATCCAAAGTTAAAGGATAACAACGGTCCTCCATTGAATAATAATAAATCCACAAAGTCATCATCATACTCAACCGCCAGCTAAATCCTCGTCCAATTATAGAAAAAGCCATAAATAGAGGAAAGTACTATAAATAGAAGAAATTTATGCAGGATGAACTGAAAAAACTAGTAAAAATAGACATTCCAAGAATAACCATCAAAAACAATGATTCCCACTTTTTTTAACCTTGGCTGGTACTAGGATGGTTCTATCAGAACCATCTTGCCTCCAAGTCGATGACTATCCAAGGAGATGTCACGCCTACCAGGGTTCATAGCCCATCACTGCAGACCTCCAAAAATGCCCCTTCGAGCAAACCCTAGCCACCATCCTCAGCCCAACCCTCACCTTCAACTTAAACCTGGATTGGTAGGTAGTGGTAAATATTTTTAACTATCTTATTAAAATAATTATTAATAACTAAAGGATTTCTCTCACCATATCCTTAGTTAATAATTGCATTATTTATATTTTTTTTCATTATTTGATTACTATATGTTCCGTGTTTTTGTATTAGTTGATATCGATATTTAAATTTTTCTAAAGATACATCAAAGTTACATTAAAATATGTATTTATAAATTTTTTTTGAAAAATGATTCTCTGTTTTTATTGGATGAGAGGGCTTGAAGTGACAATTTTTATCATTGTCATGTATTAAAATAATTAAGAAAAAAAAAAATTACCTTTACCATAACCTTAACTTTAACTTTATCTTTCTACTTTGTCAGAGCAACATTAAAAACACAAGTTTGTATTTAATATAGTGGTCGAGAAAGGTAACGTGGGGGAGGCTCATTGACATATTGCCAGGAAGCAATATGCATTAATACCATGCAACACTTGTGCATCCTCTAAATTGCCAAGCATAATTTTCCGTAAGATGTATTGAATAAGAAGGTACTGAGACCTCAGACCGTCACTCAGTTAGGAATGTTATGGTATCTTTGCATATTAATTTTGGAGGTAAGATGGACGTTTTACATGAATTTTTCTGCAGCTGCATTTTACTCTTAATTTTGATGGATTTTGAATCTTATTTTGAAGGATTTTTGTTGAATTTTAGCTTAAGAATAAATTGTTATGACAAGGAGAATGTCACCTTCATTTGTAGTATTCGAGGATTTTGGAAAGAATTGGTTTGGTAAATTCAAGAGGGATTTTTGGTGAATCTATAGAGAATTTGTGTGTTTTTACAATGGCTTTAAGATTAGCCCTCTTGTAATGGTCACTCTTGTAAAATTTCCAAGTGAAAAGATTAAGTGTATACTAAATTCTTATCATAAATATAAATATATTTTACAATGAAATTTCTAGTAGGCTCTCTATCAACTGTATTTAGGGTTGTAAAATTGTGTCATGGGCGATTTTGCACTACATATAATGAAATTTAAATCTTTTAAGAACCCATTTTGAATTTTGGCATGAAGAGTCAATCTACATGATTTGCTCGTGTTCGCTTGAGAAAATTAAGCCGGTGAGGGCCAAGACACAGCAAGATGATACATAAATAAAAAACTTAAAATTTTGATCTGCTGGATTCGAAAGTAGCAAGATGGTACATAAAACTTAAAATCAATAGATTGACAAAAAAACAAAAACAAATTTTGCATTGAACTTCAAATCCTAAGGGAAATAATAGATAATTTGGAAGGGAAATATAATTATCTGAATTATCCCTAAGATTTTATAGTTGAAAATATATCCCTAAGATTTTATAGTTGAAAATATATCCCTAAGATTTTATAGTTGAAAAGCAAAGAGATATAGAATGTAGTACTGAATTTTACTATATAATTGATAGCCAATTTTAAACCAACCCCAAGATTATAAAATCTGGAAAACTCAAACTTCAAAATTCAAAAGAACAGGCCAAAACCTACAATGTGTAGCAATGGTAGAGAGCCCATCCATGTTGAAACTGTCACAACTAGTTAGCACAAAAACCCCGAAATTAGGAAAATAATGAACTACAGTGCAAGACTTCTCTTAGGTGACCATTATGCACTTAATCATGAGTTCTTCCCACCAGGCACCAAGGGTAAGGCTCTTCCATCGCCATTTATATTGCATCCAACTACGGGTTGAAAAGCGTGCCGCTGGGTAAGTCTCTATCATCACCATCGCCATTGCTATTGCAGCCGGCTATGGCCATTGCTATTGCAGCCAGCTAGGGGTTGAAAAGTGTGGCAATCGATTCCAGCATTCAACATAGATAATATTATTTATGGTCATCAGTTTCAACATCCAGGCTCTCTTTATCAACAAGTCCCTTATCTAGAGAGCCAATATTGGTCCTTTCCTCCAGATGTTCCTCTAGCAGAAGCTATTATGCCAAGGTTAGAATATTTTGGAATACATGGATCCTATTTCAATAGCATTCAGTTTGGAAACAACAATTTCTTTGGTAGCAGACCTGGATTTAATTTTTATTTAATGCCTCCAAATGGGTCTTACATCAGAGGCTTTATGCCTATCGCTTTAAACAATTATGTTCCTGTGGATGATACCATTCATTATGATAATATGAGGCCAGCTATGGCACAATGGATGGATGCAATAATGGATGGATGCAAGAAATGTAGGGGACCCTCGAAGCAATGGTGTTTCATCTGGGACCCATTCAACAATTGGGCAAAATTTCCCAGCTATTGCATTGCCACCTCCACAGGTATTCTACAATACATCATATCTCCATTAACCTTGTAGGTCAAATTATATGGTTTTCTTATATTACTCTCTTTTGAATGCTAATCCATATCTAAATTAGGCAATGGAGTTGATTTTGCTGACTGGGTTGTTTGAATTTTGTCTTGGTATTGTTTGTTTCGCTGCAGCAAGCAATTTATCTACCCCATATCATGGCCAATTTACAACCTCCGAGTGGTATTCCTTTTGTTATTCCTTCTCCTGCTACACAGTTGAGAACAAATGATGTTCTAACCCCCTATCAAGTAGAAATAGGAGGCAACAACTCAGGTTTGATGGTAGACAGTAAGCGGCAGTTGAGTACAAATGATGGTCTAACCCCCTATCAAGTAGAAATAGGAGGCAACAACTCATGTTTGCTGGTAGACAATAAGCAGGGGGTTGAAAATAGTGACTACTTTGACAATGGGCAATTGATCCATGGTGGCTCAAACGATGCAATGCAACATCCAACAATAAGGCCAACAAATCAACAAGCAATATCCAGTGGGCAGGCTGAGGGACAAATTGTGTTTTCAGACAGCGTTAATGAAATTCTTGGAATTCTTGGGGATGGTGATAGTTAGAATCGTTTGGATTTTATTACCAAGTATGATGATGCAAAGTTCTTTGTTATAAAATCCTATAGTGAAGATGATATTCATAAAAGCATAAAGTACAGTGTTTGGGCAAGCACGCCCAATGGAAACCAGAAGTTGAATCTAGCATTTAAGGATGAACAATTAAGAGCTGGTGACAATCCTGGAGGTTGTCCAATATTCCTTTTCTTCTCAGTAAGTTTCCTTTGAGTTGAATGTTTAATATTTCTCCTTTTGTGCTAAGATTTTTCTGTCAATGAAGCCTATTGTTATTTCTCTTATGTAGTTTGCACTTTTCTCATTTTTTACAATTGTGGGTAAGCCTTTTCTTGCAAATGTTTCAGGTGAATGGAAGTGGATGATTTGGTGATGTTGCAGAAATGGTGGGTCCCATGGACTTCAACAAAAGTATGGATTTCTAGCAGCAGGATAAATGGACTAGGAGCTTCTCAGTCATATGGCATATCATAAAAGATATTCCCAACTCTCAGCTATGCCATATTATACTTGAAAACAATGACAACAGGCCTATTACAAATAGCAGGGATACTTAGGATGTAAATCATCTTGCACTTTTGTCTTACTATGAACATTCTCCTTGAATTAGAATTAACAATATGGCAAATCTTGACCCTAGGAAAGCTTTTGCAAGTGGCTGAATGATTATATGATTTTTTCTTTGTCATATTCTCAAATCTAGCAACGTTTTCGCTAGAGTATGAACTTCATAAATAACAATGTTTTAAAATATATATTCATACATTTTAGAAATATTTCTCGGTTTCCACTAACATGCATACTTTTTCTGGTAGATTAATCTTCAAGAGGGCCTTGAAATGCTGGAAATATTCAAGAATCATCTTACAAGGTTTTCCATTGTTTCGAGAACTATCCTACAAGGTCTTCCATTGTTGATGGCTTTTATCTTTACGAGAGCCGCCAAAGGGAACTGCAAGAAAAACTGGCTAAGTTGCTAATTCTTGCAAGAAAAACTAGCTAAGTTGCAAATCCATGCCTAATGAGTTAAATTTATTAAATTGTATATTGGGAATTCATATTTTTCAAACTTAACACCCTCACAATTTTAAAAATTTTTAAGATACTTAAACTTTTAAATATTTAAATTTTAAGATACTTAAACTTTCAAATATTAATATTTAATATATATTGATAAGGGTATGAATTTTATGTTATATATAAATTTACTTGGATTTTAATTTATTTAAAATAATTTTGAATAACTTGTTTTTTTTCTATTTTTATTTTTCTTAAACTAAAGGGTGGGGACTAAGCTACATGCATTTTTCTTAAATTAAATGGTAGGGACTAAACTTATTCTGTGCAATTTGAATTGACAAATTAAAACACGTCAAAAAGTCTTTCAAGCTAAAATCTATCTAAAAGAGATATGAAGAATAAATTCTAAGAATTTAACTAATACTAAAGTCTAGAAGGCATACCTTCAACACAAGTCATTTAATTGCAAGGATTGGTCCATAACCATTTTAACTCCATATATCTGATTGTGTTGAAAGGTATCACTAAAATTGAGTTGCAAATATCAATCTTTTGAACATTGAGATTCTAAGTGCGGAAAACATGGAAATTGATACTCTCAATTTTTTTATACCTCTCAACTTTGAATGTATCATAGACATATAAGGTTAGGATGCATCGATTTAAATGACAAGGACTAAGCTGCTCGTAGCTCTTGTTTTGTATATATATATATGCTTATTACAAAACCCAAAGCCCCAAACAAAATATTTGACTCTGAGACCCGTTAATAGGACTTCCCAACCACTATTAGAAACATGAATGCCTAACAAGCATGTAGTTATGTTTGAGCCTTGGGCTTTCCTAGCTCAATATCAAAATCAAGACTGGAGGAGAAAGGGACATACCATTAATGAAACATTTGAACATTTTTCAAGAGCTTGGGACAATTTATCGTAGCTATCATAGGCCTTTAGATCTATCTTCCTCCCAATGGGGACAACATAGATGTTCACCTTCATAAATATGGAATCTCCAAAGGTCTGTACAGGATCGGTAGAAGCATAAGAGTTACCGGAAGCATCAGTTGGGTCTTCAATGTCAAGCTTGGGATGAGGTACCGGATTCTTCCCAAATGACCAAATGGGAAGCCATCCTACAACTAGGGCGACTCTCCAAAACCAAAGAAAAAAAACACACAAAGATAAGTTCCAGTTGTTTTAATGTTTTAATGTGAGATAGAAACTGTATAATCAAAACCCAGATGGAGTATAAATACTAATTAAACTAAAGCATCCAGAATTTAGATTAAGGATAACAACTAACTACAGAAAAGAAGAGGCAATTCAGACTAAGATTTAAATGTAACTGTTCACTACCAAATTGGGGATATAATTTAAGAGGAACACATGCAAATTCGTGCCTTAATGGTTGATGTTACAAAGCTTAGGGGAGAAACTAAGATAAAGATGGAAAGAAGAAACTCGATGCAGCAGAGTTGTCGTTGCCATTGGATGGAGGATTTAGAACTTTGTTGAAAGTGGGATTCTTTTACTGCTGCTCAGAAGGTGTAGGAGGTGGCATTGGTGGCCTCGTGTCTGAAACTCAGACACTCTCCTGTAAATATTTTGCACAAGATTTTGATGGGGTTCCATGAGGAACCTCATTCAGGGTAATGTTCCTTGCCACTGCTGCCATCATGTTGCCTACCATAACTCTAGCCACTTCCTGAGTAGGAAATGCCCCAAAACTCACATTGCCTAAATATTTGGGCTTACAATTAATGTTTAATTCCATAAACAACACTTGAGAGGTTTACAGTGATCAACCGTGAAGGGAAATCCACCTTCAATTCTCATTGATGGTATAGTACTAGTTCTACTAGCCTCAATCAAATCAGGCCCAAACTATAGCTTGAACCTTGGCTAAGTGCAAAAATTTGCACGTACGGAATGCATTAATCCCTCCCTGTGGGTGCTATATGTCCTCGTAGGGACATAATCAAATCCTAGGCTAGATTCACTTTCACCAATATTAAAAGGAATCTGAATTTGTCGCATATCAATCAAGTGGCTGTTGATAATCTTGGGTTGGATTCACTTTCACGAGTATTAAAAGGAAATATGACTATCAATACTTGTGCTACATATTAATTAAATGCACTAACCATAATTTGGCATTAAATATGCACCAGATAGAGCTATGGGATTATTAATTAAATGTACCAACCATTGACATTAAATATGCACCTCAACGTGTTTAATACTTCTACTGTGAAATTATGAGTCATTGGTTGATTATATTCAACCATTTATAATATCGCAACAACATAAAATGCAGTGCTACAGTAGTGGGAAGAATTCATTTAATTCAACTTAATTATTTTATTTATAACTAACTAGTACAACTACTTAACTTGTGGTCACTAAACACTGATAACAAGTTAAGTGCCATGAATAAGTTATTTGTCAATATCTTATTTATCAATTTTTTTCTTTTAGTTAAAATTATTGTTTGCTACAAACTCCTCCTTATCCATGGGTCAACTAAGAGTTATCCATGCAACTACCAATTATGCATGTCCATGCATCAACTTCAAGTTATTTTTTAGATTCTTTTTTTATAATTGTTTACTTTGAATTTAGAAAATCCTCGTACAATCTAGGAAAAACATAGATGCTAGTCCACTCCAAATTATAAAATATAATCACTTATCTATGTAATCATGTTTATTGGTTTAGGGAAAAAAAAACCATTTAGTGAGTGTTGGCTGGTGGAACGCTATCACGTTGACACAAGATGGGCATCCAATACTAAAGTTTTATGATCTTCATCGCGTGCTCGCGGAGAATCCATCAAGTTGACGCCATAGGTTGTAAACTTGCTAGAGTTCAACATACGCATACGTTCCTTGACTGCATCAGGGTGGCTAAGATCATGATGGTGGCCCGAGAAATTAGCAAGAAGAGTCGACTTTTGCAATTATAGACTAAGTATTCATATAAGTTACAACATTTGGTTCTCAATTTGGTGGACGTTTTTGAGTATGATCGATTACAGGTGGAGTCATACTGACATAATCTACAATAAGGGACAAATTATTTTGACTATGCGTAGCAAAATAGAAGTTGCTCTTCATAACACTGATCAATACACAACTAAGGATTCTAGTAGCCCTTACTTTCCAACTCCAACTCTCTTGCAAGATAAATTTCATGAATTAGTATTTTCTTAACATAAAGATGTTGAATATACTTTGTTCACATGTTTAAGTTGTTAGTTGAATTTGGAATGACTGCCATAAAATCAATCTAGATAGTACACTTGTCTCATCCTCATGCAATCTAAAAAAAGCATTAAAGAGTACACTTGTCTCATCCTCCTGCAATCTTAAAAAGGATAAGTGCTAGTTGCTAGTCCACCCCAAATTCTAAATTATAAACACCTATAAAAGATATAAAATATGCTTGTAATTAGAGAAAATTACAATGGTTAGAAAAAAAAGGTTTATAAAAAATTACAATGATTAGAAAAGAGGGTTTCAATTTTTTTTCACACTGAAAAAAAAAACAACTTTTTATTAAAAGGAAAGTTGTGTCAAAGTATTACAACAAAGTATCAGATCTCCATACAAAAGATGCCGCTATCTACCCCAAAATTATTGTCCAAAGTAGTTGTTCCCAAAAGACAGGATTACATATTGGAAAAAACAAATACAATGATCCATGACAGATGTACTATATCCATAGAAAAAGTCATGTCACTTCGAGTTCCCCATACAAATCCCATAACACAAAACATCTAGCTGCTAATCATAGCAGGAAAACACAGACAACTCCTAGAATAAATTCAGTGTGCCTGACGGAATGCACGAGCTGTAGTGAAACTCTTCAAAATAGATAATACCATCCATATGGACGATAGCGAGTTTAGATAAAGCGTCCTCCGAGGAATTGAATTCCAGATAGACATGCAAGAAAGAAATATACTGAAAATCCCGAATCAAAGAGCATGTGCGGCATAACCAATGACCTAAAGACAAGGAAGAGATAGTAGCATCCCCTTTTTCCCATTCAATAATAACCTTTCCATCTCTCATGACACAAAGTGCATTTATCTCCAATAACTTGGAAAAAAAGAGTGAACCATAGAGCATAAGGAGCTCCGCTCTGGTATCAGAACCCGACCCAGCCTTCAAATGCAGCTTGAAAAAATGTTCAGTCGTCAACTTCAAAACCATACCTGCCCCGCACATACCAAGTTGCGATCACACTGTGATGCCCCATCAAAAAATACGATCGGGACAGAAGAATCGTACAACAGATATCTAATCCTCCTAATCCTCCCAATAGCAAGAGGTCTGGTATGGACTCTGAGTAGTGCCTGAACTTTTATACTAACTTGAGACGGGGTCAGTAGAAGACCATCAAATAAACCGAGATTTCGGGCCTTCCAAACCTGCCAAATGGTAAATATGGGAAGGTCCAGCCGTAGAGGCTTGCTCGAATACCACCTATTTAAATTAGTCAACCAGTCCACCGCATCCCAACTGGAAGATATGTGATAACACTCCCACAAATCTACCCAAACCTGTTGAAAAAAACTGTAGTTCCCAAAGAGATGATCAATAGATTCACCACAAACCCTACACATAACGCATTGACCTGGTCCATAGAAACCAAATTTCTATAAAATATCTCAGGTTAGAATTTTTCTCCTGCACGCAAGCCAAAAAAAACAATTAATCTTTTGTGGAACTACAACCTTGCAACACCATTGATTCCACCATAGAGGCAACTCTGAAAACTCAGCATCCAGAATGAAATTATAAGCTAGGTCGGCCCGAACCGTCCCACTCTGCCCGTTATAACTCCAAACCAACTCATCAGAAAAATTGTTTAAGGATATGCCAACCAGGTATATATAGTGAACATAAATATCCCATTCCTCAGCCAACCTACCTGATAGGCCCAAGTCACAAGATGACTTCCAATGCACCACGTACACCGATAATTCCTTGAATGATTTCTTCATAACATAGATCCCCTTCTTGTGTAAGTATCCAACCAAATCTGCCGAGAGAATAGACTTATCTGCCAACCCAGCAATAGGATCAACTCCAATGAAAACTTGGATACCCCTCCCCACCTTCCAACAGAGATATTGATTGATAATCGGGAAGGTCTTAATTAAAATTCTCCAGATATGTGAGCCCGATGTAGATTGATATCCACCTTGTCATATCCATCTTACCACATCCAAACGCTTCATATATTTAAACTTGATCACTCTCCCCCACATACCCTGGTAAAAAAGAAAACGCCAAAGGCTACGGACACACAGGGCCTTGTTAAACTAGGACAATTTTTTTATCCCCAACCTCCAGAATACTTGGGACGTGAAATGCTATCCCAAGACGAAAGATGGAACTTTGATAGATGATGGGAACCCTCCCATAAGTAATGAAACATCAGATGTCCAATAGAGGTAATAAACCCCACCGGGACCAGAAATAAGGAAAACCAATACACAGGTATACTCTGAAGAACATGATTTACAAGTATCAGTCTACCACCGAGGGAAAGAAATCTGTGACCCCATGAACATATCTTCTTCTGAATCTTCTGTAAAATCCATTTCCAATCATTGGACGAATAGGCATTACGTTTAAGCCAAAAACGTAGATAACGGAATCCTGATTGCAATGGACAGAAGTGATATGGAAAAAGCTTAGATATATGTCTAACCACGGTAGAATCATCACAAGCAAATATAAAAGAGGACTTCTGAGTGTTAATGACCATCCCCAACGCATCAAAAAATAATGTCAGGTACGCCCGATAATGTTCCCCTTCTTTCAACGTACCTTCTCCAAAAATAAGGACATCGTCGACGAAAATAATATGTGTAATAAACAGAGCACTAGCTACCTTGATCCCTTTGATGTCTTGAAGATTTTTCCCAGACTTGATCAATAAACTCATACCTTCAATAACCAAAATGAAGAGATACGGTGATAGAGGGAAGCCTTACTGGATACCCCTGTTACCCTTGAAGAAATTCGAGGGAGATCCATTAATCAAAACAACAAACCTGGCAATAGTTATGCACTCCATTATCCAATTCGTGATGTCCGTAGTCAAGCCAATCTAAAGGAGGATCAACCTGAGATAAGTCTTTTCAAGCCAGTCGTAGGCTTTATTGAGATCCAACTTAAGGATGAAATCCGTCAATATTTTTTGCTTAATAGAATGTAATCCCTCCTGCGCAATCCCCACTGCATCCTGAATTTGGAGATTAGGGAGAAAGCCAAATTGCTCCTCCGAATATGTTTTCCCAACAATGGATTGAGGCATTCAACAATAATTTTAGAGATCAACTTATAGAGAAAATTGCATAGATAAATAGGACGGTAATCATTAAAAGTATTCGGTCGGTCAAATTTAGGAACAAGAGTAATAAAGGTGGAATTCAGAGTAGGAGGAATCCAACCTTTAATATGAGATTCATCAACCGCAGTAGTCATCTCCTCTCCCAAAATATCAAAGAAGTGCAGATAGAACTCGACAGTCCACCCATCCGGGCCAAGACTTTTATCTTTGGAAAAAATCTTCAGAGTCTGGTAAACTTCATCCACCGTAATCCTTTGACCAATTTCCAAACAATCTTGCTCAGTAAAGTATTGGGTGATTTTTTTTATCACCTTCAGTTGATTATCAATGGTTGGAGTTTATTTGCTAGTGTAGATATCCTTGAAATGGTCTACAACTGCTTTTTTAAGTGATGATGAATCATAACAGAACTCATTCTCTACAGTATTCATTTCCCAAATCGAGTTTGTTAGTCTGTGCTGGTTGGCGAAGCGATGAAAGAACTTGGTATTATTGTCCCCGACCTTGAGCCATACCACTCTTCTTTTTTTCCTCCAAGACTCCTCAATAAGTCTGAACAGCTTCAACTTCACACATTCAAGCTCAGAAAGCCTCAACTTTCTATCCTCCGAGAAGAAATCATCATCCACCTTACCCAATAAATATTGAATCTCAGCTTCAACATCATAGACTAATTTAGAGTTAGTACACTTCTAATTTATTTCCCAGGTAGTAACTGCGTCCTTCGTGCTAGAGAGTTTCCTGATAAAATTGACTAGCTTCGAGTTACCCATCGGAGAATCCAGTAAATTCCACTTCTCCTTAATAAAAATATTAAAATCATAAACCTCCAACTATGCAGGATTGAATTTAAAAGGGTAAGGAACAAAGGATTTATCAACCTCCACTTGAAATATGATCACTCGGTGATCCGAAATACCAGTAGAGTAGGATCAGGAGCGGAATCTACCAAATTTGTCACAAAGAAAATCAGACATATAGAAACGATCCAATCGTTTAGCAACATGAGCAGACCCACATCTCCCATTAGCCCAAGTAGGTGATAAGACATAAGGCGCCACATACACCAGTCCACGGGATTCAAAACCAGTAAGAAAAAAGTCGGCCAAAGGGTCTAGCTTATGTCTCGATCCCCACACTTCCTCCTGGGACACAGTAAAATTAAGATCCCCATCCAGAATAATGGGTTTCATAGTCAATAAATCAAAATGGAATATCTTCTCCCAAAATGACCTGCGCGAGTTATATGGGCCATAGATATTAAGTATCCTCAACAAATGACCAAAACCTTTAATTTTACCTTCTAACATCGAACCTGCACAATTGGAGAAAGCCAACATGTCAGCTAAGTCTGGATTCCAAGCCACTAGCACACCCCCAAATAACCCAGACGATTCCAAAGCACTATCCCTCCAACTGGGCTTAAGTTTCTAATATCAAGCCAAAGAGAGTCACATTGTCAACAAAGAGCAAGTGCGAAATAGTGAGATACTTTGAAAAGGAAATACCTCGAATTTTACCTTCTCTTCTTGCATTGTTAATCAGTCTGCTTAATCCTTCTATTACCAGCAAAAACAATAAAGGAGATAGGGGGAATCCCTAATGTAAGCCCCTATAGCTTCTGAATAAATCTGTAAGATTTCCATTGATCAGGACTGAGAAATTTTTCTTTCTAACACAAGCCAATATCCATCTAATAACTGACCAGGGAAACTCGATCTGAATGAAAACAAACTGGATGAATTCCCAATTAACTTGATCATATGCTTTAACCAGGTCAATCTTTAGTATCTGATCTTTTTTATTTCTGACTTTGATCGAGTGTAAAACTTCTTGTGTAATACCCACTGCATCCAAAATTTGTTTGTTATCCAAGAAACCAAACTGTTCTCTTGACATACATTCAGAGAGATTTGGCTTGATTCTATTAGCAATGATCTTTGTGACTAATTTATAAACCAAATTGCAGAGGGAAATTGGCCTGAACTCATTAAAGGACTTTGGTTTGCTAGATTTTGGGATGAGAGTCAGAAAATTCGATTTCATTCCACCTGCCATCCAAGCTTCAATTCTCGAAAATTCAACCATCTATAAAAGATCTGGGCCCATTATATCAAAAAAATGTACAAAAAGATCAACAGACCACCCATCGGGCCCAGGGCTCTTGTCTCTTTTGAATGCCTTTAAGACATATTCAATCTCTTTTAAGCTGACAGGTTTACCAATGTTTGCACCTTCTTCCTCAGAGAAAAAGGTAGGGTAGTGTTTTAGAACACTGAGTTGAGTTTCGATACTGGAAGTCTTCGGGTCCTTAAAAAGGTTCTGAAAATGGATACTAACCATCTCCTCCAATTTTCTCTGTTCACTGAATTCATAACCCAAATTATCTTCAATGGACCAAATAGAATTTATGTTCCTCCGATGAGAGGCATAATTGTGGAATAACTTTGTATTTTCGTCCCCCAGTTCCACCCACAATGCGCAACTCTTTAATCTCCATGTACTTTCTTCAAACTTCAATAAATATTCCAGTCTAGACTATAGAGACTTCAAAGTAAGGTGTTCCTCTTCTGCAAATAGACCATCCAAGTTGATTGGTAGAGTTGTTTGATCTGGATTTTGACAGCCGCAATTTGAAGCTGGATCTGTTCTTTTTTCCCCTTTTCCCAAACCTTTGTCTTTTCCTTTAATCCCTTTAATTTGAAAGTCAGTGCCTCCATCGGATTAAGGTCAGCAGGAAGCTCAACTTGGCACCAGAAATTTGTAACCAAATCACAATACCCTGTATCCTTTAGCCACGTACTATTGAACCTAAAGGGTCTATGGGCTTTGAAAGTTAGATCATCAAATTGTAAAATAATAGCTTGATGGTCTGAAATATTTGAGTGTTCAATCCATGAACGAATTCTGTTGAATTTTGTGGCAACCGAATGAGCAATGAGAAAACAGCCGAGTCTCTTGCTAATACAAAGTTCACCATCACGTTTATTACTCCATGTAGCTCCTATATTCCTTGGTACTACATCCATAAGTTGAACCTGATCAAATAGATCCTTGAAGAAGTCTAGTAATTCATCAACCATCCCAGATTTACCCCACACTTCAGCCACTGACAATGTGAGGTTTAAATCACCTTCCACATTTAAATGTTGAGAATTTAGAATGCCCGAATCTTCAAGGACAGTCCAGAAATGTTCCCTATCTCTATAAGGTCCATACAAATTTAGTATAGCCAAGTCAAAATCATTAGAGAGAAAGTGTCCTTCCAATAATATGCCCCCCACAGTCTTGGAAGGTTTAAAAGCAGTAGTCCTTGGATTCCAACCAGACAACAGTCCACCCGACCTACCACAAGAATCCATGGCACAAAAATACCACTAAGGCATGTTTTTTGAGATAATATCCAATGCATGTTCTGTCGAGCACATCGTTTCCTGTATGAAAATACAATCTGGGCTAGTAGATTTTATGAAATTGCACAGGGTCCTAGCCTTTGAAACCCTGCCAATTCCTCGAATATTGAAGGACAACAAAGACATTAAGACACATTTTGAAAGGAACTCGCCTACTCTAAGGGTCCTATGTGAAGAAGAAGACTCTATGGGAAGCACATAATCAATATCACTCAAACGTTTTGATAGAGGAATGAAATCGGTACCCTCCTTCTGTTCTTTTATCGACTTCTTTTTGCGAATGGTGACTTTCATACACCGAATAGAAGGAATGACATCTCCATCTAAGGCAATAGGGTTTTTGGCAAAGACCTCCAAGGGAGCTCTTGGGAACCCAGACATGGATAATAAGGAAGCAGAAAAGGAATTTAACCCAGAACCCTTGTCAAACTTTTCAAGGTCCACATCAGGAGGGCAAGGAACAGAAGGTGGATTTTTTGTAAAGTCAATAGAAGGGGTATTGAGAGCTAAATATGCTTAGTTTTCTGAGACCCTAACCCAATCCAAGTCAGATTCAACCAGTTGAGAATCTAAATCCCTAGCCCTTTCTTGGGAAAAAGTACTAATAGGTTCAACATGAGGTAACAATTGGGCTACCTCCACGCTTGGTGAAGGAGATAACGACCCAAAGACCCCAAATAAGATTCTATTGACAGGTTTGTTGGCCGAAATTTTTAAATCCAGTGCTCTTTCCATAGTAATATAGAAATCTAATTCAACTTTTGTGACACCCTCAAATGCAGTGGGTTCATCGAGAGACTCACCGTTAGTTCCTGGCGGAGTTGATGAAGGCAGTGTGGGTGTCAATGAAAGAGTAGGAGAGTCATGAGCAATATTTTATTGTCGTCTTAGGAGCTTCAGACATCTCGCTTTGACATGTCCAGTACACTGTCAGTAGAAGCATATGAAGGGTACATTTTTATAATCCAACTGCTGCTTGATTATTTTTTCGCCCCAGACAATATACACCATAGCAAGAAGGCCTTTCGTAAAATCAAACTCTACTATAATCGATGCAGTCTGCTTATTTATACCAAAGATCAGAATATTTTCCATTCTAATAAACCTTCCCAAAGAATTCCCCAAACCCTAAAATATGTTTGGGGTCTAGAGTTCGAAAGGGAACCTCGGCAAGAGAACCCAGAGATGTCTTCTTTGCAGAAACTCGATTTTTGGATTAAAGTTTGTGTGCCATATTTTGAGAATGAGTGAACCGTCCTTTACCAGCCAGGCACGTTCCAGAATGGACAAAAAATTTTCTTCACTGGGAAAGATAAATGCAACCCAACCGTTTGACAATAAGCTAGTTCTTGGCGCGAGACCACATTCAGGCGTCCATTGTTGGTTCACCCATTTCACAAGCTCAGTTTGGGTGAGCCTAGTTCCCTCCACCTTACCGACAACTTCCCTCCGAAACAACATACTAACCCTGTCCAAGTTCACCGAGCCATCAATGGTATACATAGCAGCTTCTAGTTTAGGTTTTAGTGATTTCAATCCCCTTCTCGCTCTGGCACCTCCACCCGACAAGGGTTTCGACCTCCGGTAAAAATTTTACTCAGATCCAGGAGGAAGAACAGAGTGTGATACGTGTGCCTTACCCTTACAAGTGTCTCCGGAAACAGTGAAGGAGAGTGAAGCCCCAAATCCATTATAATAATGAAAAAAGGACACAGGACAAAAGTGCACAAAGTCGACAGCTAGCACCCACAAAAGAGACAGCTCAACCTAAGAAGTCTGAAGTAAACTAGTAGGGAAAAGGAGAGACTAAAGTTAACCGCAAAAGTCACAAACTGAGTACGAAATAGTGAAAAAACTGCATCATAAATTAAAAACTTCCCACTTTTTGAAACTTGGTTGGTACTAGAACTAGTCGTAAAGGCTAGTTGGACTCCAAGTTGATGCAGAAATTCCAATCCTCCTCAGCCTGGAACCATGTAGTCCAATAAAACCCTAGACACCATGGCTTCGTTCCGCCTCCAAAACTCTCCATCCCTCTTGTGAGAATATACTAGCATAACCACTTAATTTGTGGTTGGTGAACGTCGATAGACAACAAGTTAAGTACCACAAAATTATAAGTCAACTACCAATCCACCCAAAATTATATGTTATCCATACATTCATGTATCAGCTACCTTTCATCCATTTACCAACCATCGGTTATTTTTTATAGTATTTTTTTCTCTCTCACATTCTTTTAGTTATCTGCCATGAATTGTTGGTTATCCATTCATCAGCTACGAGTTATCCGTTCATCAGCTACCATACCAGTTATTATATATATATTACAATTGTTTATTTCGAATTTCGAATGACTACCATAGAATCAATTTGGACAATACACTTGTCTCATCCTCGTCCATAGATGGAAAAAAAAAGATGGTATTCCAACCCAAAATTCTAAGATATTAACACCTATAGGCATAATTACAATTCACCGTGGCTTTGCTATGTCAAATACATATTTCAAATATTTATGTTTCACATTTTTATGTGTTGGATAGCAATTTATGTCGAATATATAATAAAAGTTATGTCTTTTGCTGTAATGGGGTGGAGAGCGTTCCAATTCCAAGTAGCATAGGCGAATGATATACACAATGTGCTACACACATTTTGAATGGCTTGTGAAAGTTCTCTGATATGATATGGTTGTAAGGACTCAGCAATATAATTCATAACGAGGTGGAGAGTTTTTCAATTCGAAGTAGCATAGGCAATAATATACACAATGTGCTATAGATAGCTCATGAAAGTTCTCTCATATGGCTGTAAGTACTCAATAATATAATTTATAGTTATATAGTTGTAAGTACTAATCAATATAATTCATAGTTTAATAGATATGGTTAGTATTAGGCTAAATTTAATTTAAATTTTAAGGTTTATAATCATCTTATATTAGCATTTCATATTTAATAACTTTATCTATAAACTTATATGAAAATAAGTTTCATTGGGTTTAAAATAAATTTATAATAATATATGTGAGATAAATGTTTATGCATCTTTTATTTTTTATTTTTTTATATATATAAAATGTTAAATTTTCTTTATTATTGAAATTAAGATTAATTTCATTTTAAGATAAATAAATTTCTAAACTATATATTATAAATAATAAGATTGAGTTTAAAAACAATGACAAAAATGATCTCTTAGTTCAATTACTCAATGTTAGAAAACACTCATCATGATGAGGATATTGCCACCTCCTAACAAATTAAATGTCTTTTCACTTCTAAATTATTGCAAATAATTGGTATTAAATACATTATTCCAACCTTTTAATATGTGGTTGGAGAATGTAGATTTTTTTGTAAAAGCGAGGTAAATGCCATAATGAGAAATTTAGTCTAAAACATATAAAAATCATGAATAATCTAGGTTATAGAGGTATTGAATACATTTATAAGTCCATTTCTAGAGTGTTATTAGAATATTTGTAAAACTAACGAGAGTTGCATAGCAACAAGTCTTTATCTTTTAGTAAGTGTTTTTTATTGGTTAAAAAAATTGAGTCTTTGGTTAGGAGAAAGAATCACATTGACTTGTTTTACTAACAATTATGTTGTTTAGGAAAAAGAATCATATCAAAAGATTGTAAATCAATATTATTATGCATGTATGCATGACTGAATGATGCCAACCAATAATAAAGAAGTAGTCTATGTGGGAAGCTTCTCTCAGACTAAGTGGGATTTACTTACCTTGCTTACTAGGGTAATGGTAAGATAGAGAGTTAAAGTAGGTGAGTGGGGCACCTCTAAGGCAATGCTACCTAGATGAGTGTTTGTTTCCAAAGTGATGAGGTTCATTCTACCGAGTCTGATAAATTTCTAGAAGAAATTCTAGACTCTAATCATGAGAATCTTAAATTTGGCAAGGCTTCGCCCGAAGGAAAAGGAAGGGGACAAAGAGAAAGAAATTTAGATTATGTCATAACGATTGATACCAATCTAAAAATCATATGACTGTAAACGAGGTTCGATTAAACTAATCTTTCCCTGTATTAGATTGAGTCCAATAGCATTTTATAGTTGATTCAGTTGTATAATGCCACCATAGTTTGAAAGATCTAAATATCCTACTAATCATTGTCCCATCATCTTCATGGGTTCTCAAATGCTTCTCATGTTCTAAGATTCTTGTGTCTTATAGAAGCTAGAAAGAAACTATTAGATAAAGAGACAACTGAAACTATTGACTTAATTGCTACATAAGAATGATAGCAATTGACATCAATGGCATTTACAAATTTAATGGGCATCAACTTAAATTTAAAGCAAAGCTATAGAAGGTTACTTAAATCTGTAGAAAAAGTCCCATTTCTCATATCAATAAGGATGGCTAGCAGATCTGCTTTGAACCGAACCTGAAGATTGGCTATAGCCTTTATGAAAAGTGGAAATTATTGCAGAAAGACAAATTGCCATATCAGATCTAAATAAAACCTCCAAGCCAAACTGAGTGGAGTATGCATATCATGACAATTTGTCTCATGGCATAGTTTTGATAAGAAAGAAATGTTGGTTGGACGTATTAGATAACATATTAGCAACAACCCAAGAACCCAAGTATACTTGGAAACAACGCAAGTGCACTTCATTTTGGTCACTTCACAATTGTAGAGAACATGTTTAATTGTTTCAAGTCGGTGATAAAACATGTAATAATGATTTTCAGTCAATGGAATGCAATTGATCTTTCACTGCTTAACTTTGTGAGAATATGTTATTTAAAGCTTGGGACTATGACCATTATATTCTTCGAGATTTGGGGACTATGACTATGAGCTAGTTCAAGCTCCCTAGCAATTGACCAATTTTTATCTTAGAGTGCCACTTAATCAACATTGCTCAAAGTGCCAAAATATGCATAAAAAGGATTTTAATATACTGCACCACAATGCTCAACAGAGCGAATAAAATTCTCTTGATACTAGATATGGTGTTGAGTCAGGAAGAATATGTTTGTACTTTGCAACATGTTCAAAGGTTAGAGATATATTCTTTTAGTTTCCTTTGGCTATTAGTGGACAATTGTTACTATTTAATTAATGGCTATCGAGCTTGCTTCCATTGATTTCATAGTCTTAATGGAAGTTCTTAAGTTTATAGAATGAGGAAAAAATTTGTGATTCTTAAAGGAGCATCGATAAATGATGAATGTGTCGAATTATCCGCTTAAGGCTTAACTTCAAGACTAGTTCTCTATATTGTGGGAATACCAATTCGAAGTGACATGTTCTTTGGTCTCTATCGAAAGTTAAAATTATATTTAGATTTCAAGTGTGGTTTTGTCGTGCAACAATAGGATATTTCTCATATCTAATTCACATTGCAAATGAATTGCAAGCACAATCATTCAATGTATTTGTTAACCATTAGCATCCTTTATAATTCTTGTCCACTGGCTTTTGTTGTCGATCAAAACATATATCTAAATTGTGTGGCAAAAGCGATATACATGCTACGAATTGAATATTTTGCTACAACACCAAAAAATAATTAGAAATACCTCTATTGCTTTTAACAAACATTTTGGGTGAGATGATGTTTATATTGGGTTGTGAATTGCAATTAGGTGTCACCAGAAAATTGTAATGACACACAACATATCATTTTGTTTAGCCTTTGTAATGTGTAATCAATGTATGTCTTTAACATATAGTTGTATTCTCATGTCAAAATATTCTTGGTAAACTTTATTTTTTTAGGACATGTATCCACAAAGTTTCAAATCGGTGACTTTACGCAAGGAGTGTCTTAACATTACACACATTCACCATCTATTCTACACCCCATGGACATTGATAAAATTAATTCAACAAAGTACACTTTATGATTATTTGTAAAAAAATACATTGATAGGAATAAAGTACTAAAAACATTTCTCGAGTTACTCCAAGAATCGCAAGAATCACAAAAAAAACTATAACTAGTATACCCCCGAAGTGAGGGAAATGAAACGCCGAAAAGAACTTTGGTAAGTTTAAAATGAGAGAAAGTTGTGTGTATGTAGTTAATGTAAGTTTATGTGATGAAAGCAGGTATAGTGAATCTTTGGAAATCATAGTGCAAATACTAATAAAAAATAAATAGGAACTAGTGTAATCGATGGCAAATAAAATGAAATGTCCATTAATTTATAATAAGAGAAAGACTTATACATATGTAATATAATTAGAGTTATCAAGTTTGGCTCTAATTATATTGGAAAGCAACATTGGTAGTTTCATTTGGTACGGGGAGTGCAGGGATTGAGGGATGCAATTTTAAGTGTGAAAGGGACAGAGAATAAAGGCGTTCCTCTTCCTTTTTGTGAATTGTGACATATGAAGTGTCTTTCATCTTTGCATAGTGATCGAAGGAGAACGATGGTGCAATTCACATTCCTTCTAAGGTTGTAGTGTGTGACATATCCGTGTAGGTCAATCCTTGACGTTTAGTGTTACCAACGTCAACGGTTGACCTTGTTAATGTCAATCATTGGGATTTATGGATAGTCAATGCCCAAGCCATCTTGAGGGGGATTTGTTTCTTGTTACTTCGATTTATGGGTGGAATCGATATGTGCTTTGGTTGAGATTAGTTCCATGGAGGGCCAATGTATTTATCAAATGCCACGACAACATAGGTTGGAAAATTAGGAGGGCTAGAGGAGCAGTAGGGGCGAGGAGAAATAGTGAGCTATGGCAAGAGGCTGCTTGAGAAGATGGTGTTTCTTTATGGTGCTTATAAGGTAGGATTTACCTGTGCCTCTAGTTCCTTGGATATTGATCATCCTAAATGGCTCTTTAGTTCCTTGAACTTGTGAATGTTGTAGGACTATGTCAAATTCAAGTTGTTAATTGTGAGATAATATATTTGTGAAAGTATGTAGGGGAGTGTTATCTTGTATTACTTCCCCATTCCTTCGATTGTAGTCAATGTATTTTGGTGCAATCTCTAATGTATATGTTGATACTTCTTGATGATTCCATGTATGGTTGGTGTCAAAATAAGGGAGGCCAAGCATGTCAAGCTCATTGATGTGGATATTGCATGTAGGGACTAATCTTGACAAAACTTGTCATTCATTCAAGTCCATGTCAGGATGTATGTTATGATTGGTATCATCATCTCTAGATGTTGGCTCATCAGGAGTGGGTGAAGGGATGCGATCTACATGCCATGGACATAGGTATTTTGTATGTGCTCCCACTTTGATAGAATGACATGTTATGTAAGGTCAGTGTCTTTAGTGAAGGAATTGAAGGGATTATATAAAAGCAAATCACTCTAGCAGAAATCAAGAGAGGCATTGGAATCTTTGCCTGGAATTGAAATAAAGCGGGGCCAGACATGGACAATTGTAGGGAGAACTCTCTTCTTCCACTTTTCAATTTTACGTCCTTGGTTATATGACCATTATTGTGCAAGGTCTATTAGGAAGAAAGGGTCCAATTTTGGAGGGCGTCGAAAGTACGCATCTATGAAACTGGATCTAGATAAGCAATCATCTGAGTCAAGAGCACTGGTTGACAATCCAGAAGGCCATAGCGTGAGAGCACTAGTTGGTAATCCACATTTGTTCGCCATGTTTGAAGTATGCTAGAATTATGGATTTTTATCCGAGCATCATTGCGTGTAGGGTGATATGTTTTTTGACCCTTTTCATCAATGTAGAGTGATGATTCGTGTTGTACATTCCAAGGGAATTTATATGTGCATTCAAGTGTAGTCCCTTTTCTGTGTAGACATGAATTTTCAGTGCACTTTGTATGTCTTTGTACCTAATTGTTTTTTATTTACCTTATATAAATATGTTTAGGATATCCAAATTTCCAAATGTTGCATTATCAATTTAACAAATACTTGACAGAATTTAGATGTGATGTCTAATAACGCTTAACGACTAAGTTACTATATACTTCCATCCTAAGGTCATTTCTCAATGTGATTAAGCTTATTATTAAGACCCTATATTCCTAAGGGTATCCTCTTATGATAATATACATGAGGTTGGAAGACATGGTCTATATATTTATTTGTCATCCTTTATATTTAATAAACATAATACCCTTTTCCCTTTTCATATATAGTTACGACTTATATAATACATTTGTTATTATGGTTTGACTTATATAATACAATTGTTATCAATATCACTGGTTGATTAAGTTAATTCTATTCATTCATGTGAATTTGTATATATATTCCTTCCGTTTGATTATAAAGTATAAAAACAAGTATACATGCACATACCACTCTACCACAAGTTATGGTATTAAAGGTCTTATGGCATATCCCATCGTGCTATTGAAATGTATATTTTGTCGAAGATTTAAACCATATATAATATTGGGATATTCATTACCCAAAGCCCAATATTCATTACCGAAAGGTAAGGCATATATCCCATTGTGCTCATGCAGTGTATATTTGGTCAAAATTTTAAACCCTATATAATATTGGGAGATTCATTGCCAAAATATCTTGATAAACATTCGACGAGCACAATCTATATTTGGTCGAAGTTTTAAACCCTATATAATATTGGGATATTCATTACCAAAATATCTTGATAAACATTCAACGTCGAGTTAATATCTTGATAAACATTCAACGTCGAGTTATTCACTCAGATCTTAGGGTGTATTTGGTGGACACTTGTCAAGGTCTAAGGTAGAAAGTTTGAAGGTCGACCAATTCTACATGAAAACAAATATATGGGGGAAAAAATAAGAAATGAAATATTGATTATAACTATTGCATGCCTGCATTCCTGCCGTCTGGTTTGTTTGATAAGCTTAGAGTAAAATTTTGTTAAGTTTGAATATATATTTTGAATGAATAAAATCCTCTTAGTAATGGATGACATAAAATAGCTGCTAGACTCAGTGTCATTTAAATAGATAAAATTCCTATAAACTGATATAACAGATAATGCATAATGACATTTGATATGATTTTATAGATGAAATAGCATTATAGATGGAATAAAATCAACCATGCATATTTGTTCATTATGGATCACTTGGCACAAATGACCGAAGTCACAAGATACAATGATGAGTATATGAAAGAGAGAATAATATGCATGCACAAAGCCTCCAATGAACAATAAACGAGATATGCAAAACAAAATAGTGAAGTTATAAATATCCAAATATTTACAAGTGTCTTTCCAGAAGAAATATGTCTTTATATGCATCCAAACATGCATTAATCTTCATAGTAACCTTTCCCTTGAAGTCTTCTTCAATTAATATTATCCTTTTTCTTTTTTTATAACATTTACAAAACTGCTTTAAATTATGTAAGCTAAGCATCTTCAACGACATAAACCTCTTCAACAAAATAGAGATTTCTATGAAGTAAAAAAGGCACGAGCATAGGTTTAAGTAGCAGTAGTTATTCCTAGCAATAGTTACTAGGTTACTCATTGTTAATCAGGTCGAGATTATTTGTATGTAAGTACATGCCCCTACTTACAAGAACTAATTTAGGTCAGTGGATTTTATAAAATTCTACGCGTTATTCCAGAGATTTGGTTTGTCTTTATTATATTCTAATTTATATATAATCATATTTCTAAAATAAATATCAATCTTGAATTCTTATCCTTATACTTACTACGTCATTCCATCATGTATTCTAAAATGCCAAAAACATTAAAGATACAAGTTGACACTAACCTTTAAGAAATATGAAGAAGATTAACAACTTGTAAAGAAAATAAATTTATTTAAACGACATGATTAAAATAGGTTTAAAGATACATGTTTACTTTGATCTTTAAGAAATATGACGAAGATTAACCACTTGTAAAGTAAATAAATTTATTTAAATGACATAATTAAAATAAATTAAGAAAACAAACCGCCAATATTTTTATTAAACGGTGCAATAGAGTTATCTAACAAAACGGAAAAAAAATAAAGCATTAGAAAATCTCCCATTATATCGAAGATATTGAAGGAGCCAATGTGGAGACAAGTAAATAAAGGTTTGGAGACAAGTATATAAAGATATATAAATTTGATATTGCAAATTAATAAAATATACTCGATTGAAATATAGCGATATTGGATATATGCCTATCAATTTAAGTTACTTATTTGATGCATTGTGCTTTCCTTCCTTCAGCTTAGGGAATTCTTTAAATTGTTTGACAAGTTTGGAAAAAAAATCATTTCCTTTAAAAGACAGGAGAAAATCCCAAATTATATCGTTGGTATTTAAGGAGCTAATGTGGAGACAAGTATATAAAGGTATATAAATTTGATATTGCAATTGTAATAAAATATACTTGATTGAATTAGAGTAAAATTGGATTTGATTGCATTATCCTTTGCTTCTTTCAACTTGGGGAATTCTTTAAATTGTTTGACAAATTTGGAAGAAAATATCATTTCCTTTAAAAGACATAGGCAATAATTTTGCTGGCAACATTTTCATATCTCTCTAGGATGCTCAATAATACCTATTGTAACTAACTCTAATTTCCCATACCCTCGAGGACAAGGCTTGAATTATCTTGATGGCATTGTTGGGAATATAAATTTTCTTCATATGATACAATACAGATAAAAGGTGCAACATAGATATTCCTTTCACGACATTATTAAAAGATTTTACAAAAGTAAAAAATGGTATCTTAGATTTCAGTACCATAACCATGTCATAGGTATGGCACTGAATCTAACAAATGAACTTGAAAATTTCAAAAATTTATTTGACAAATAACATTCTCTTTGTACCCTAAACTTGAAACACAATCAGATATATAGGGGTTATAAAAGTAGAAAATATGATATAAGAAGCAAATAATTATAGAGAAATGTTCACTTTCTTCTTAAGTTGGGGAGACCTTTCACTTTATAAAAGCTCCAAATACAACAATACTTCAAAAGGCATCTCACTACATTGCACATACTTCTTTATATAATTCTTATCTAACCTCCAAGGTACATTCTAGAGAATGAACTTTCGAGTGGGTGAAACATTTTAGGTACATTCTAGAGTGAAATTTTTAGTACGTGGAACCATCTAGTAAGCCTTCCTACAATTATTGTTTTTCACACTACAACCACTTAATGGGCCTTCTTTAATAGATATGGCTTCAATTCATAAGATCCTATCTATCTACTTAAGGGGTTAAGCTAGGACCCTAGTAGTCCCTCCCCTTTCAATAACAACATTTTCCTTAAGGCTAGAGATGGGAAAGCTACTACAAAATGGTGAATGGTTCCCATGTAACATATTTAGGATACAAAACCTTCCATTGGACCAAGACTTATTAGATAATGTGCTAACAATATAGGGGATGCTCTCTAGGGGCCAAAATTACTTTTGGATGGAGCCAAATGGAGCCTTCTTTATCAAGTTTCAATGGTGTGATTTGAACTTGACAATTTTTCCCCACAACCTTTTTCAAACATGAAACATGAAAAAGTAGGTTGATCTTGGAGTGGGCTACAAGGGATAATTTGTAATCAAACTATCCAATGCATTGTACAATATGATATGGTCCACAAAAAATTGGTGATAGATTTTGATGGCATTTAACATTAAGATATTTCTTCTTATATGGTTGGAGATAGAGGAACACCACATCCCCTTTTGCAAAGGAATTTTCTAAGTGATGTTGGTATTCCTATTGCTTCATGTGATTATGAGCCATAACCAAATTGACCTTAAGTTTGTGGAGAATGACTTCTTGATTTTGAAGCAAAGTATCCTCTATGTGCACTTACAAGGTACCTAGTAAGTATGAATCCTTTGAAGGTGGTTCTTTTCCATACAAAAATTCATATGGAGTCATTTTAGTAGCATCATTACTTATTGTTCGTTGTTATCTCCTCATAGGTAGGTAACCTAGGCGAAAACCTTGAGTTTTTGTTATGGCCAAAAATTGGGTTTTTAGTTTTCCTATTTCAGTTGAAGTCATATGACATTTTTTTACAATAAAAGTACAATACATTATCGCAAAATTTCTAGAAAATCTGCACACTCATGAAAAAACATAGTTTTTTCCCCCTATGAATCGACCAAATTTCCATATTTTTCCTTTCAATTCAACTTTGGTTTTTTCTTTGATTCATAAAATAGACTCATTTTTATGTCCATTTGTTCATCGTATTGGTCGGTTATTGTCTTATGTTGGATGATGTAGGTAAATAAATGATTTCAAAAACATAGTTTTAGTTCCTTTAAGGTTCCAAATTGAGATAAGTTTCAACATCTAATTTCTAGAATTGATCATACTTGTTAGTGTCTTGCATTTTCTTAAAACCTCTTTATTTTGGTTGGATAGGAGCCTTATTTTTTCTTCTTTGCATATCCATAAGAAATTAAATTGTCATCGTTTTTTGTTAGAAATAAATTAATTGAGAAAAGGTTCCCTTTAGATTTCTTAGTACCAATTATTAGTACTTATTTCATTTATATTTCTTAGATTTAACTAGTCCGTAGCTAGTTTCCATTTTGAATTAATAATTGATTGAAATTTTTTAAAAGTGTTATTTTCTCATTAAGGAAATTAGGTGATTTTGCTTCAAGAAAAATACATAGTTCTAAGTAGTGATCATTATATTTCTTTCCTTGCACCTTTTTCAATTTCAGCATTTGCTTTTCAATGCAATTTAAGTTTTGTTATGCACACCACATCTACACATAAATAACACCCTAAATCAAACAACAATTGGATCATGATGCCAAGTGAAGCCTAAAATCAACCCCTAAGCTAAGACACTAAAATACTAACTTGAGGACCAAAATGATATTTTTGTTAGGTTAGTATTGTGGGGATAGGCAGTTTGAGAAAATTTGACTAGATTTTGCTACATTTAGAATGGCTATTTTTTCAAGCACATATATAATTAGTAGCTCCTACATATAACATGTACAAGTTGAATGCCATGGTTGTAAGAAATAAGTGATGGTGTGCTTCAAGATCTTGGTGGTGAAAGAGTGATGACTCAAGATAAATCATGAGTAAGTTAATGGTTATCCTAGTGTGAGATGTGGCAAACTTGTTGGAAGGTTTCAATATGCATGAGGCTATAAAATTGCCTTATGCCCAAACCCTACATTTGTTTTCCAAAACACTAATTCTAATTGCTAGGTTTTGTGATCATTCTTACCAAGATTGAATCTCTAAACCTTGATTCCATAGGCTAAATTTGACCCTTCCAAACCCTAATTTGACCTCTTAGGTATATCTAGCATTTTCCATGGTTTGTTAAAATCCTAAAATATTGATTTAAATTTGGAATGTTATCCTTGCATGCAAAGAAAGGTTAAAAGGTATAAAGTTGTTGTTAAAAATAAATAAGAAAAAATATCCTAAAACATTAGAAAAGTCAAACATCAAGGTAAAGCCCATTTCAAAATAAGTAAAAAAGTAAGATCATGCTTAGTGTTCATGTTGATATTTTTCCTTAATAAACTTTCCTTCCTATTTTTCAACAAACGAGGGAAAATTGAGGTTCTATATACTATATTTGAGAAGGAGAGGAAGGGTTGTATATTATATTTTCTATATAGTTTGTAGTAGAAGACAAATTTTTACTTTTCCATCTACAGGACCTTAGACCACTACCTCCATTGCAGGCTTAAGGAAATTTTTTACCTACAAATCACTATGATGCAATCAATTTATTGGGTAATATGCTATTTTTTATAATAGAGAACCTATTTGGAACCACCCTATAGCAATAAATCCTAGTAGAAACCACGACCTTTGTCACTAGATAAGGAGAAAAAATGTTCTGAAAATGATCACCAAAAATGCTTCGGATCTTAGAGAGATATTCCTCTAGTGAAACATATTCTCTATTAAATCCAAGTACTTTTTCAACAAACACTTTCATCATTATAAATTTGAAGAAGAACTCATTCCCTCATCTCCCTCCTGTATCCACTATAACTTGGCATAGACCCTAGCGCCTCTAACTATACTCTCATCCTCCCTATGCACCACAAACTCTGGGGGATAATGTTATGTTGGTCCTCCTCAAGGAGGCTATGAACCTCTTCTGAATTATTCCTTTTCTCTCAAAGTTTTCATGTATTCTTGTAAGAAATCATATAACCCCATCTGCATATGAATTTTATAGTCCTCTGAATGGATGAATGCCACCATAACATCCTTCCCCTATCTCGAATAGGATGAGGAACAAGGTTCCAAACAAGATGTACAAGATCATGGAAATTAGGTGAATCCAAATGATAAACATTTAGTTTGAACAACGAAAAACGATTTGGATCAATCACATGACCCACCAAAATGGAAGTTTTAATCGTCACATGATTTGAGTCTGTTGTCTCCATCAACACAACAACAAGTGAAAGCCTTCCAAAAATGGAAATATCCTCCATAGTTACGTATACCATATCAGGTCTCACATGAACCTTCTCCTTCGCCTAATAAAAATTAGACCAAGTGAACTAGCTTTAAATTCCAAACATTTTTCCCAATTAGAATCAATGAGTTGCAAGATAGCCTTACACCTTAGCCATGTCTTCTTCCCTGCACCACACACCACTAAAACTAAGATTCCACCATAATCACTAACCCATTCCACCAAGTTAAAGTCACCACCCCCCACTATCCATTTTGCATCTATAAAAGAGGAAGACACCTACTCCCAAAGGTGGGTTGAAAAAAAATCAATTTTTTGCAAATACACTAAATAAAATCCAAGCACTCTCTATTGTATCAAAAGAGAAACCCAAATCCACGCGTTATCGAATCACAACCATATGATGTAACAAAATTCTATAAGAAAAGGGTAGAGAAAGAACTAACCCCTGACCCCTTCAATGTGGATTGAGGTCCAAAGGAACCATTCCACACATAGCTCATACTATTCTGAAGCTTAATATCAACAAACTTCACCTACTAGAGAAAAGGCACATCTAGCTTTTGGGGGTTCACTCTATGAACCTATGACATAGAAAGTGAATTCATAGGATATTAAAGAATACCTATAATTTCAATACACATTGAAGAATGTATCCAAAAATCCTTTTGTTGAACCCCCCTCCCAATACACCTTTCCAATTAAAAAAAACCTTATTTTTACTAGATATCCTAGGTATCCATTTTTTCCTGACATTTTTAATACCCCTTTTTAGTTTTATCATGAGTATGGTGACATGGAACAAATCTTATAGTTCCTAGAAACATTACATAGTAAAAAATTAAATCTTAATAAGACCAACTATTTTAATATGGGAAACAACCCTTTGAACACAGGTATACTTTGTACAAAATCATTCCAATCAACTTCACATCAAATTCACTTGCAATTTATTCCTATTCAAACACAATTGTATCCGCATTGCTTTCACGCAGATCATATTGATTCAAACACTAATATAACTTCACATGTAGTAGGAATTAAACACCAAATTCAAACATAGAGTACCTATTTCAACTTCCCACTACCCTATTCTACCCCCTTGATACATAATTATAAATCCCCCTAATATCTACATGTTTGTAATATATTAAAAATTCCTCATGCCCATTGTATACTAGGCAATATATTGCCTTCATTTTTTAGAGTATTAAATCCCCCAATATAAACACATGTGCTATAATATTAGCTACTTTGTGAACCCCTTGTGCATCTAGCTTAGCTTTTGTAAAAATCCCTAGAAAATTTGCCTCCTTCTTGGGATTTTCATCCCTTTCATGTTTCAAGAAAGAATAGATTGAGAGATTAGTGAACATATTGCTCAATATTACATTGCCCAAGGAGGAGATTCCCTTGTTTAGGGAAAGGGACACACCTCCTTGAATGACTTTAATCGAGCAATGGGACTCATTGCTCTACCAATATTTACCATGAGAATTGGAGATGAATCCCTTTTATGCTAGTTAGACTTGACCTTCCAACCTTCATTAGCATCCATACCTTGGGCCTAGACATTGACACCTACGATAGAAGTTAATAGATTTATCTTACCCAGTGATATATTAATCGACCTAGGGTCATAATTCTTCATTTACTATCAAATAGTAACCTCGTTATTCTTAGAACAATCCCAAGATACCCCTACATTAGGATTTCCTCCCAATACTTGTGATGAATGAGCAACAAATTCACCATCCTAGGTATGTGTATGAAACTCTTTGGTCAAATGGCTTGAGCCAATTGACACCCCAGCCTTATTATCTTGAGTGGTGAATTTTGTAGCACATGTACTTTGAGAAACTATTAGGGATGGTTTCTGATGTGGCAAGTAATGAATAAGGTGTTCATGAGCTTGAAAAGAAAAAAAAAGAACTAGGAAAATTTAAATACTTCTCTTTCTATTGACAAACCCCATCCATCGTCATAATTTAAATGAAAGGAGATAATTCATTCTTCATATCAAATTCTACACACAACCAAGAGCTAGCTCATAATTAATGGCATTGGCCATTTGGGATCAACACTTTGACAAATCTATTAGTAAACTAGTCTGCAAAAGGTCATAGGTCCATTGAAAGAGAAGGGAACTCCAATCAGAAAGGGTGGTGATCTTGTCCTTGATATTTTGGATCAAATTTGAATATCTCCATGATTTAACTTATTCCATACAAATAGCAATGTTCCATGTACTATATTGCAATACCTATCTTGATGAGGCCTCATAATTGAAAAATAAACCAACATATTTAAACCCCAATCCCCAATAAGAGTTCAATGATACCCATTTTGCTTCCCAATTCAATGAGAACCATTTATTAAATGCATCTTCATATGGAAATTGATGAAGACAGTACAAGATAACTCCCCTATGTTCATTTTTTTCCCTTCAGAAGAATTAATACTAATATTTCTATTAGCATTTTTTAAAAATAAGTAGAGAGTTCCTTATATTACTAGTAAAGTACAAAAAATACAATTACAGGCTTAGATTGGCCATCCAAAGGATGGAAAACATACCAGTCCTAAACTTGTTTTAAGAAATAATATGTTTATCTTGAGTCCCAATAGAAAACCCATAGAGTTGTCCTATTAAAAACTAAAATGAAATATTGTCTGAATGTTGGAGCAGTAACAAAAGCACCAAACGTATCAAAACCATAACTATTACTAATCCTAAGAATAAGTATATAAAAAGACTAAAACTGAGACATGATAGACTTAAACATAATCAAAACAAAAATGTCATTTGTGTGGAACCTCCATGTGGTGGTCTTCATCACTTTCCTCAATAATTTGAGGGGATTGAATATTGTTGTCAACATGAGGTTGTTTTACTTTGACTTTGACCACTAGATTCCATGAAACAATGTCAATCTTGGCGTCCATGAACTTATCCTCGACTTCTAGTCTTTTGAGAGGTTCCAAGTCCTCTTTTAACTCAAACATTTCTTTGTCTCAGTTTGAAAGCATCATTCCCAACATGGATTTCATGGTCCAATATAAATGAAAAGATTTGCAGCAGAGTGCCATACAAGACCAGGTGTCCCCAAGGTCGAGGACCCAACCTACCAGGCTCTCATAATCCTTATCAAATGAGAATATAGCATGTTGATCCTAAATTTTCTTCTTTGATTTTGCAATCTCCTTTTTGACCTCTGGAGGGGTGTGCATTTGGTAGAATTTGGCCTCCTCAATAGCCCTCTACATTTTCCTAGTGAGCTCAGAGGACAGGGAAGGGGAATCTTCCTGAGTAACATTACCATTCCTATTAGGCCCCCACCTCATATCAGCAAGCACCTTGAACTCCGGTACCAAGATACAATCTCCAACCGCAAGGGCCAAAAATCCCAAGTTCTGACCACTCAACACCAAAGAATATGAGCTCCATACTGAAATTGGAACCCACAAAAACACTTGGAGTAATAAACCTATCCACCACTCTTCTGAACCTAGTTTTTCGATGTGAGGTTCCATAATGGACCTAACACCCCCATACTGAGAACCAACTTGAACCCAAGTGAAGATTGTGCAGAGGTACCCTCCTTCAATGCTAGCAAATATCAACATTATATCAAAGCCACTATCGTATACAACTGATTTCCATCATCATCAAGTTAAAATTCCTGGTCAATGATCCTCCATATCACCAGTTGTTATCTCGGAAGCCGCACCGCTTGAGCTGGAAGGATCTCCCTCCACAGATATGATGGGAACCCATTGTGAGGAAATATTTCTATTAGTATTAAGGAAGGAGAAGTGTTCATATTATGGAACCATTAATGATGGAATAAAATTGGGTTTCAATTAATTTGATAGAACTAAGTTTCATTTATTTACATGGTGAAAGCCTTAAAACCAATACCTAGTGTTGAAAAACTCAAATTGTGGCAATATGCCAACTCAAAGTTAAAGGATCCCATTGGGAGACCATGTGTGTCACTTTGATGTTTTGTTTTTATAATTGGATACATGAAATCTTCCTTTAGATTATGTTGATGCTCGAAAATGTCTTTGCATCGACAACAAGGGGTTGTCCCTTGTAGAAGGCCCCAATTAGACCTTAAATTGTTTGAAGTAGGGAACCCATCTGGTTTTTGGCTTGGATAGCATTACTAGTTTGGGGTTTTATCGGTTGTGGCTTAGTCCACTATTTAGGATTTTATTATTAAGGGATGAAATGTAGAATGAATTAACCTAAATGTAGATTTCTAACTATCCTACCCTATCCCAGCTAGGAGCAAAATTAAATAGGATGAGCAGTGAAATAACACTCGAACATCCACATTCTGAATTTAGATAGTTGTTTAAAGAAGAAAATAAACAATGACAAGAATGAAACATAAATATTGGAACCACCCTATTATTTTTATCATTCTGATTTCACTACTCGTAAAAAGTAAATTTTAAGCAGAAATAACATACAAATCAAGGAACATAAAACTATTAGAATAGTCCATTCAAAATTCTAGAACATCTTACTCCATATCTACATATGACAAACCATGAAATACTTCATTAGCATTCACCAACATGATCGAGCATTCCTATGCAAAAATAAACAGTCCAGTGTCTTCTCCTTCTCATAAAGTAAGAAATAGTTCATTACAAATATGGGAAAGAAAAAGTCATTTCTAATCTTCCCAAACTTTTCGTTATAGAATATACAAAAGTAACTTCCTATAGACTCTTTAGATTCCTCTTAATCAGTTATGGATTTTGAGATTATTTGGTGATTTTTATTATACAATTTCCTCCAAAATAATAAATACAAACTTGAGAAATAAGATTTGCACATTACATCACTTTAAGGAAAAGGAATTTCTCTCGACTTTCATAAAGCCATCCCATAATTCAAATTCATACATGATGACACTGAGTTGTTGCGGTTTAAGGAGTCACAAAGAGACTTCATGACCAATTGTTTCTTCACTTAGCGTAAGCAACCCCCTGGTAAAATATGTGTTGCACGAAGTCATCACATGTAATTTGTGAGTTGGATATGAAACATGATATGTTAATTTATGGGAGGTAACCTACACAATATTCCTAATGACTGAAAGTTTGTTTCTCTTTATTCCTTCCAAATAAGCTTCTCTTTGTTCCATTGGTGTGGGATTGATGAATGTTCCTAAGGATGGGATTTGTCACCTTCCCATTACTTTCACAGTCCCTATGTGTAAGCGCTCACATTTATTCAATGACACAACGATTTCCTTCTGTAAAGAAAATCCAATTTTCGCATAATTGGCAATAACCACATAGTCTAGCTAGATTTCTTGAGGAGTCCTTCTGGGGAGATTGAAAGGAATTTTTTATACCCTATATTTCCATGCTGCTTTGAAATCCAAATGTAACCCAATACTATCAATCTCGCTTCCATTCTTCTTGGATTTTTCAACTATGGCTCCCAACCTCACCACGATGTCATGTAATTCTTGTGTCCTCTCTGCTACTTGCCTCTAGTGCATGTGAAAATTATTTTGTTGCTGTGAGGAAACACATGATTGAAATTCCACCAAAATTTTCTTCTCACCTCTTAATCTCTCTACTTCAGCCGCTATCACTTCCTTCTCTATGAGTATTGCATCATATCCATGGCATAGATTTACTGCCCCTCTTTGTGCTTCTATGATCTCATGTTATATAAAGAGGCTTGTTTTATTTTGTGCTTTGTCCAGGTAACTACTAAGATTCTTCATATTATATTTGGTATCCATCATGCTTGTGACATTATCTAAGGCCACAAAATCATGTGCTTGATCAACATCCAAAATCCCATGTGTTTTTATTATCACCTCCATTTCTAGTTGGGATGACAATTTCAACTTCTTGTGGATTCTCTTAACAATTTGTTTTTTTTCCTATCGAACACCATAGAACTGCGTTGATCTATAGATTCCTCTTTCGAGGGAGTGTATAATCGCAATCCTAGTTCTTGTAGTAGGAAGTGTCCTCCAGTGAGTGTAGTTTCCATGTCTTACATATCACTAACCATAGTTTCAATTCCTTCATGTTGTATCTTCTCTTCTTCCTTCTTCTTTTGAATTTATTCCTACCTTTATTTTTATTGTTGCCTCTCCTCTTACTCTTTCCTTTTATGGGAATCTTCTCTCTCCTTTTCTTCTTGTTCTTTCTTACTCTAAGCTGTTGTTCATTCTCTTTCTTCTTGTTTTTTATACTAAGATTCAACTTTTATTTGCTCATCTGCTTTTATTTTTTGTTCTTCTTCAATTTTCTGAGCCTGTTCTCTTTTAGCCTCTTCCTTTGCTTGTTTCTCTTTTATCACTTTTTCAGCAACAAAATTTCCTATGGAAAATCCTTTTCCATTTTTATGTCTTCTTTCTAATTTTTCAAGGGTTTTGGCTCTTCTAAACAACTCCTCCTTTGCAAATAACTCATCCATGTAAGGCCAGTTATATACTATATACAAGCAATGGTTTAATACCTCTTATTGCTGTCATTCCATTTGTATCTCTCTTCACCAGAATGAAAGCCACTGAAATATTTCACTATTTATTCTGATCCTTTAATTTGGGTCATCCTGTATGCTCCCATGACTATAGGTAATGGTGGACACAAAGCTTTCTCATATTTAGATATAAATACAGCTCCAATCCCATTGATAAAAAATTTCTTGATGATTTTCTTCAACACTATTTGGTCAGTGACATAATTAGGCAGGATGTATGTTGCTTGTGTTCCTCCATATATATGTATACAAGTTACTTCTTTAGTTAAAAACCACTCTCCTAGTTTTTTCACTTCCTTAATGGCTTGATTTGGCATACACTTGGTCACTTTCTTGTGTAAGATAACGTACAAAGGCATAATGAATTTATTGCATATATGCTTGTAGTGAATCACATATTTTTGTTCCCACAACACTTGGAAACATACATACACTGGAGGTTTCGAGGGAAGCCACCTCCATGCCATGCCAGGGAAGCTATTTGCAACACATACCATGTCCAACAAGTATGATGAAATGTGAAATTATGATTGTTTCCCAGTGACAACCATATTTAATTTCACAATTGCATTTAGTATACTTGAGGATAGAATGGAATCCCAGTTGAACTTATTGTTGAGAAAGGTAACATGATACAGTAGTGGTAACCACCCTTTATTGAACTGAGAGGCATCATGTTCCCCATATAACCTACATGTGATTTCTATGGCCAACCAATAAGGTAATTTAAGGAACTTGTTCTGATACACACCATAATCCCTTGCACGATATATTTTTTCCTTAACCCACGCTTTTTTCTGGAATGTTGTATAATCGATGGTCAGTAAAGTTATCCATTCAGAGGTTAGGTTTATCTCTGACACTAGGAACTTGTAGTAGTTGTTAAATAGCGTTTCTAGTTGAAAAAAGCAATGGATCTTCTGTCAACATCCTTGATAATTCTATTTTCATCATCTACTTTGGACAATAGCCACCCTATCCCTTATGCACAAGGAAATTTTTTTGATCTTGATGTGACCTTGTGTAAGCCAAATATTTTGATGTTTTAATAGATGAAACTTGGACCATCTTAATTGCATTCAAGTAGACTATGATACTCTTCATGACTGGAAATTCGATATGTTTCCCCCATTAATATGCAATTTATCCTTCCATATCACTCTTGGTATCATCATACTTTATCAATGGGGCCAAATCTTCATTTCCCTCGCCCATGTCTTCTTTTGAGGAGATGTTTTGTATCTCTTTGGTATGGATCCGAGTTTTCGTATATGACATGTATTTTTCCTCACAAAATCCCTCAATAATTTCCCTAGCAAGTAGTCGAGTTATGGACTGGACGACATAAGTTTCCTTTCCTTGCTAGAGATTTTCTTCCAATGCATAGGCAAGCAATACAAATAAGTCCTGGAAACCTCTCTTTATATTTCTTTCTATGCTCTCTAGTACAAATCTCAGCATGACATCGACATCATGTCTCATATTTTTTCGTTGTTTTCTTGTGAACGAGGTTTATGCTATTTCTTGGCACGACACATCGACACCTTTCTCCTATCTTCGCATCACTGCAAATCATTCCTTCCTTTATCGTTAGTTTATCCACTTGTATAGTTCTAAATCAATGCTATAGTCCTTAACTAGGTGCTATCTAGGAGGGAAGTGTTGTGCCCTATCGATGACTTTACTTTTTTACTTGGCACTATTTGAGCCATATCCTTTGTGTATTGTGTTGGTGACTTAAGCATTATCTCTACGTCATGTCAAGGGGAAAGCCACTACTGTGGTGTCGTTCACTCGTTGCTTCGTCGATGATCATTTTTGCGAATTCGATGCTTTTATCATTGGAGAGTTTCATACTATGGTAGAATTGTGTCAATGTCAACATGTTATACAACTTGACAAGCACTTTATACTCAAAATGAGAACTCTAGCCATAAAAACTCATATTTTTGCATAAAAAACACCAAAAAACAACCTCGAATCAAAAAGTGGTGCTACCAGTAGCACCACTTTTTTGTGGTTAAAAATATAGACACAGACCAAAACAATACTTATTGTTGTTTACAAAAATATTAAAACCAAGCCATGAATAAAAAACTAATGCTACCGGTAGCACACTTTTTCAAAAAATGACATTTTTATATCATTTTGTCAAAACTTAAATTGTATTTATTAAATCTCTTAGTAACGCTATATAAAACTTGCACTTTGCCTAACACAAATTATTCAAGAAAATATTTCACCACTCTTGCTACATAAAATAAAACAATTTCTAATAATATTCATAATAAAAAAAAAATGAAATTAAAAAACTCTTACAAAAATGTATTTTTTTTTAAGTTTATAAAACATAAACAATAAAAAACTTTAAAAACAAATCATTTAAAAAAAAGGAATTTATAAAAAGTCCCATTTTTTTTTTAAATTATAAAAAAAACAAATTTTAAAAACTCACAAAATATAATTTTGAAACACTTGAATGTTTTTAAAATAGAATTAAAAAAATAATAAATAAAAATACCCCACCCCTCCCCCCACCCCCTCTCCCTCCTCCCCTCCCCCCGCTCCCTCCCCCTCTGCTACCCCTCTCCTCCGCCTCCATCCCCCTTCCCCATCCTCCTCCCTCTCCCCCTCCCCTTGCCCTCCCCCCTCCTCCATCTCCCTCCTCCCCTCCCCCCACTCCCTCCCTCCCCCCTCCGCTCCCATCCCCATTCCACTCCCCTCCCTCCCCTCCCCTCCCCCCTTCCTGTCCCCCTCCCTCTTCCCTCTCCCCCTCTGCCCTCTCCGCCTAACCATGGCCCTTAGCATCCCTTTAGGTCCACAAGGGGCGGCATCACCGCTCCTTTGTGCGCCCAAAGGGCCACCGCTTGGGCGGACCTTTGGGCCCACTATGGGCGACATCCACCACTCCCTTGTGTGCCCAAGAGGAAGCGTCCACCACTCCCTTGTGTACCCAAGGGGTGGACCCTTGGGCACACAAGGGGCGGCATCCACCACTCCCTCGTGCGCCCAAGGGGACACCCCATGGGTGGCCCTTTGGGCGCATAAGGGAGCGGCGTCACCGCCCCTCGTGCGCCCAAAGGGCCACCAAGGGCCATGGGTAGGGGAAGAGGGCGGAGGGGGAGAGGGAGAAGGGGAGGGGAGGGGAGGGGAGGGGAGGGGAGTGGAAGGGGGATGGGGGCGGAGGGGGGAGGGGAGGGGAGGGGAAGGGGGGAGGGGAGGGATGGGAGTGGGAGGGGAGAGGGGAGAGGGAGCAGGATGGGGAAGGGGGATGTGGACAATGGAGAGGGGTAGCGGAGGGGAAAGGGGAGGAAGGGGAGGGCATGGGGGAAGATAGATTTGTTTTTTTTTAATTTTAAATTGTTTTTAAAACTTTAGTTTTTTTTTAAATGTTTCTTTTTCTTTGTAATGTTTATTTTTTTTTTAAATTGTTTTTTTTTTAAGTTTTTATAAATTTTAAATGTTTTTTTTTAAATTGTTTTAATTTGTTTAGGTATTTTTTATTTGGATTTTATTTATATATATACTTTTTATTTTTATTTTTAAGAATTTGTTTATATTTTTTTAAAAAAAATTGTTTTGAAATTGTCGTTTATAAAATTTATATTTTTTTAATAAACTTTTATATTTTGTTTGCTTTTCGAAAAAAAAAAATTTGCTTTCTCATTTTGTTTTCTTCATATATATATTTTTTTTACTTTGTTGTGTCGAGCCCCTTTGAGTTGCGGAGAAAATATCTGCTCCTCCCCTAATCCCTCTTTGGGAGCCCAATGCACCGTTCCAATGGGTGGCGCGATTATGAGGAAAATGTCAAACTTGACAAATTTTTGAGAATATATTTATGTAATGTTTTGACTTTAAGATTTTATTTTGAGAGTAAATATTATGTTTTTAATATGTTATTTACAAATATATGGTATATTTTTTGTTCAGTTTATGTGAATCAACAGTTTATAGAAAATAATGTTAAATAGACTCATTTTTAAACATAAAATAGCTGAAAATATGTTAAAAATGGTTTATAATGGCTTTATTTTCTCATTTTTTTTATAAATTCGCCCAAAAAATGACTTATTTAAGAGAAAAGTTCAAAGAAAAAACTTCCACAATGTATATATTTTTCATTCTATCTAGCTTCTAAATGTTAACAAAATTCAAAAATTTATATGTTTTTCCACTATAAGTAGCTACTAAATGTATAGTTTTCAGTAAACTTTGAAAAAATGCCCTTGTAAATAAAAGTTATAGTTTTCATATGACCAAGAAGTTTCAAAATAAATAAAAAATGGCTCAAAATGAAAAATGGTGCTACCAGTATATACACACTTTTTGAAACCAAGGTGAAAACAACCACTAAAATTGACCCCCCAAAAAATGAGAACAATGTCGGGTTCTCGTCAAGTTGTATAACGTGTTTGCCATTTACACTACACTTGTGTCATTTGTTTTGTTTGTGTTACCATTTAAATATAGGTGGATCCATTTCCAAATACTGTGCCACATTGCTGCTCTCTTCTAGAAGCATGTCGATGTGTTGACAATTATCCATCGAATATAGTGTTGTGTTGACGATGCACCATTCCATTGTTGCATTCATCATTATCACAATAAAACTCTGATGAAAAAACTAACAAAATTTTGTCACGCCAAAGAATTAGTTGCTAATGCAGTGGCATGTCAGTGATTTAGTGATTAATATTGCACCGACGTTCCTTTTTCCTCAAGAATTTTATCATGGAGCTCCATTGTTCTACTCCTATGAATTCCATACTCCTTCTAGCTTATCCTTCCACCCTACAAATGACTAGTGAACCAAATCCCTAAATCAATGTCTTACCAATCTAAAAGGAAAGACAAATATTTAGGTAATATCCAAAAAGTAAGGAGGGGACCCCATTTTCTCCAAGGGGAAAATGGGGAGGGTGGTTAAAAGTGCAATAGTTGGTGACAGTATGGGAGAAACTAGAATCTTTGAAAATAAACATACATATGCATTTTTGAATCAGGTACTCACTAACTGATGGCATAGATCCCACCAAAACTAACCCCCAATATTCACTTATAGAGAAGGAAACATAATATCATTCATCAGCTAACCACATGAAATTTGAGAATATCTAAGTATTAAAGATAAGTTGTCTAGATGAGTGTAATAATTTCCTACATCCATGCATTAATAAGCATATCCTTAGGATGGTGTTGATATAAGGTAACCTTGGATAACATTTCACAACCATTCTCTAGGAACCATAGAGTGAGTTTCATTAACTAAGATGCTCCTTATGTGTTGTTCTCGAGTATGAAACCATAGGGAAAGGAACCAATTTTTTACAAGTGCAAATGTTTGGTCTTCATCTTTCACACTATAGGAAAATATTTTCTACCAACAAGAGTCCATAGAATCGATAGAGTTGAATATTGAACCCATTTTATGTTTGAATTCTCTTGTCCCATTCCACCATATTTATTGTCGTGTATACACACAATTTATTGTTCTCTTTCGATATTTTCTGCTTTGCAAGGTTTGGATGGGAGATCCGATTCAGTAATCCTCTTAAATACATGGGATAACGTAATAGAGTCATTTTGATTTGCGATTCACAGTCAAATATCAATTTCTTCCCATGGGTAGAACTCTTTAAAGCATGATAGGAGGTAGACATTTAAGTGTGTGTTGTGGATGGAGCTCACCAGAGAATAATTGAGAAACATCTATGAGGTTTTCATTTCAGCTCAATTTCTTGCTTGCTAAGTATCCCAACATGGCTACAATATTAGCACACACTCCTCGATTAATTCAAAGGATACCTTAGAAGCACAGTTCTGGTTTCTAGCAGATGCAGTAAAACCATTTCAATTATAGTGCTTGAAAATGCAACATATGGAACTGCACACTAAAATGAAATGATGAGGTTAATTTGATGTTCCCCACACATAAGTGAGTGATAATATCTATCATCGGGATATATTTCAATTGGAATCCAAAACTTAATGAGGTGAGAATCTTGAACACTGCAATTGTAATATGATTTTTGACCTTAGCACGATTCAACTAGAGGATAAAGCAATGGATGGTCAACAAAATGAGAAGGGAAAAAAAAAGAAAAAGATATGCACAAAATTAAATGGAAATAAAAGTGTATTTATATACAAGGGTGGATTTGTCAACTAGACTAGGTGAAATATTGTTATAAGGCTTGTCCATTGACATGAAGAGGATCTATCTCTCCCTTCAAGGTCTAAAGTATGTAAGTACCAAGGGAAAGCTTCTCTAAAATCAGGTAAGGACCAAGCTACAATTGTCGAAACTTAGAATGATTTCCCTTATCCTCATGTGTCTTATCCCATTTCAGGACCAAATATCCAATCTTAAAGTATTTAGTTCCAACATGACTTGAATCAAACCACCTTTTGACAATCTGTTGATGCACATAAAACTTCTTCCTCAATTCCTCTCTTGCCTCTTAAATTTTTAATAGAGTATTAATTCTATTATGGATGATAGGACAATAAAACCCCTAGAAGCTTGGGCTAGTTGCAAGGAAGGTTAAAATATGTTTGAAGGTAATATGACCTCTTTACCATACACTAGGGAGTACATAGATGTGGCATATGCATGATTTTGGGTGACCTTACCATCCCAGAGGGTGTTCGGGGGGGAATTATGCCAATTGTTTTGATGTTCAATCACAGTCTTCTTTAGGATTTGAATCAAACTTTTATTTGTAGATTAAGCTAACCCATTCCCTTAGAGATAATAATTAGCATAATAATGTAATTTAATCCCTTTCCCTAAAGAAAAATCATTCAATTTCAATGATGAGAAATAGGTGCCATTGTAAAAAAAAAGGGAAATTGGAACCCCAAACCTGGTAATGATGTGTTTATCTTCTAGGAAACGGATAACAAATTATTCATTGATCCTATGTAGTGGCATGTCCTTAGTCCCTCTTGTGAAGTAATTTGTGGTTGTCAGAATGTACCAATGTTGTTTTGAGGAATTAGAATTGATTTCACCAATAACATCCAACTGTCACGTCCCCTCCCATCCAACAAGCTAGATGGAGAGGATCGTGACGGTTGAACCGGGCATCCAGCCCCATATATTAAAAAGAAACATTCAAGTTTGAAGAATAAATATGCATACACATTCACATAATACATAAGAGAGATATGAAGATGCATAATTATCAGAAATCACAGCGGAGTAATAAGAATTTCACATCCATCATACATTTAAGATGTTCATTAAATGATAATTGCCAATTTACACAAGAGAATACTTATCTCAATAAGGTAGTCCCACGCCACTGGCTATGCAACTGCAACGTTCCACCCAACCGTAGGCCAGTGTGCTCCTCAATCTTTCAGCACCACTGCCACCCCCGAGCTGGGCATGATCTCTACAAGGAACCAGGGAACAACAGACTCACACATAGCCAAACATACACCAGAATGAGCCAAGCCAATCTACAATTGGGTTTATCAGGCTGCTAGGAGATGGGAAGGAAGAATTGCTAAGCTAGTGAGCTCAACCACAGAGCTATGGGTACCCCTCCCAGATCTATTCAGCTTGGCACTCACAATGCCTACACACCCAACATCAGGAAGTATTCTCTTCACTGCCACACAGTCCCTCAAGCCATACCTTCCTTTCTAGTGCTCTCAGGGTGTGCATAGAAAAGTAGCCAGCCCTCTTGATCTTCTTGAGAGGATATTCCCTACACTAGGTTTATCAAGCTAATTCTGTCCACTACCATTCCAGTTTCTTGCTTACAGATTCAAGTCCAAAACATGATGCACTTAACAACAACCACAATTGCTGGGCATGAAGAAAGCGTTTTCCACAGTGGGATGCATGAGGTGGGGTTTCAACTAACTTAGAAAAACGTGGGAACCCCCAAAAACGAAAATGGGAAGTTGGGAAATGATCCAGGATGCCAAATCCGTTTTTAGAAAAACGTCCCTGGACATTCAAGGGCAAAAACGACCTCCCTACAGCCCCCAAAACGTGGCCCTTCACTCCCAGGCTACTGCATATGCCAAAAACGAACTCCCAGGCATGGGAAAATGCAAGATTTTGCTGAAAAACGTGAAGAGGATGACCTAGATAGCTCCCACTGCGTGAATGAATGAGGACTGCCCATTCCCCATGGCTTTGGGCACCATTTCGTGGGTGGTTTCTTGCCCCACAAGCAAAAACACGATTTTCCAAGTTGATGGCTTGCCCATGCACGAAAATGGCTTGCCCATACTCTTTCATTCCCAAGGCATTAACTGCCTTAACCAATTTCTTGGAAGAATTAAATGATTGGGTACATGAGACAAAATGGGTAGTTGGTGGTTTATGGGTTTCCCCATTGACACATGGATTAATACCATTGGCTCAAGGGTTTGAATAGTTTCCCTCCCTTTTCCTTGTAGAACCATGCCCCTTCTCTTTTGTTGCATTGCATAGCTAGTTGTGGGTATTTTGCATTAAAATTCGTATTTACATGATGTCTTATATACATTGTGCCCATCTCGCACAAGAACCATAGGCATCTATTTTAATTGCCGATACATAAACGCTAAATCAATGGTGGGGCCTTGGCCTTGAGCTCCTCACCATGATTAAGTTACAATATTTACATCATTTACAAAGGGGGTCAAAATGGGGACGTGACACCAACCCCAACTTCTCAAAAGATTCATAAATGATGAAAGGTTGCAATGGAATGGTTGGATTCATTTCCTTCCCAACACTCTTCTGGTAGGAGACACAACGTCTCACATGAAAATGAGAATCCATGAACAAAGTGGGACAATAATAGTCGGCATTGAGGATTTTATGCACCATGGTCTGACCAACATAGTGACCTATAGTGGTCTCGTCATGCAACTCTGTCAGTACCTTTTCCGCATCATTATTTTCAAGGAATCTCAATAGAACTCCAACATAATCTCTATGAAAAAGAATGCCATTGAAAATATGATATTGAGCTAATTTGAGCTGAAGAGTTCTTCATTGTTTTGTAATCAGGTGTTCATCAGAGGTATTATTTTCTAGGTATTGTTGTAAATCATGATATAATAATCTGTTACAGCAGGCACGTATTGGGTGTCTTGGGTGCAAAGAGATGTTTCATTTTCCATGCCACCTTCTTTTTCATCTATAGGGTTCTTAGTGAGTAACTTGCTTAAACCTTGACATTTAATGATAGTGGTTGGCTTAAATTCCAAATCATATTCTTGTATAGTCATAACCCAATTACCTCTATGTTCCCCTATCCCCTTTTGAACAAAGAGTGATTTGATGGATGAATGTGGCATGATGAATTTGATTTTGTTCGTAATGTATAGGGCTTGAATTGTTTTACTACATTAAAACCGTGTAAGCTTGATTGTCGATGTTTGGATAGTTCAAATCAGCCCTTTGTAGTCCAGTGCTCGTGTTATTGGACACTCATCCCCTTGCTCTTCCTTTTGAGTTATCACTATTTTAAGGGAATGGTCAAATGCGAAGGTGTACACGAGGAAATCCTTCTCATAATTTGGGTTGCTCAAAGACGAGGAAACAACAATGGATGCCTTGATTTTTTGGAAGGCTTATTTTTCTCTAATGGCCCAATTGAACTCAACATACTTTCTTACCAATTTTTGTAGGGGTTTAACCATTTCATCAAAATCAAATATAAACTTGCAAAAAAAAAATATTTTACCCAAAAATGATTGCATGGGTTTCTTAGTATTGGGAATGGTTATCTATGCAATTACTTGTATCCATTCAAGATCCATAGATATCCCTTCTTTCAGTGCAAAATATCCCAATAAATTCCCTTCTGGAAAAACAAATATACTTTTCTTTGGATTGATTGATATCCCATAATTCATGCATCTCTCAAAAATTTTCTTCAGATGATAGAAGTGGTCAGATATGTTATTGTACAAAATTGTGACATTGTTCGAATACACTACAACACTATGGATTATTAGTCCTTGGAATGCTGTATCGATGTCCCGTTGAAATGTGGATCCAACGGTTACAAGGGAAAAAGGAATCCTTCAGAAATATAAAGTACCCCATTTCGTCCTAAAATTGGTATTTAAATGATCATTTTTAGCCAATAACATTTGGTTTAATTGAAAAAATAATCCAATAGGGAAACCATCTCGGAACCAGATACGAGTTGTAGAATCTGCTTCATAGGTAGAATAAGGTAGTTATCCTTGTGAGATGCTATCTTCAAATTCCTAAAATCTATACATAATCGGATCTCCCTAGTCTTTTTTCGCATGGGCACTAGGATTTCTACGCATTAAGAATGTTGGACCCTGAAAATAATCCTAGCATCCACGAGATTCTTCAATTCTTTCTAAATCAACGACTCCCAATACTTTTTGGTTCCTTCCTTCCCAATACGTTTTTTGCATTTTTTTTTGCGTAGGTTTGTTCCATGCACTTGGAACATATTTGCATGCCTTGTGACACTCGTTTCTTCCCCTATACTATAGAATTATTTTATTTATTTTTCAATATTTTATAAAATGAAAAAGACATAAAAATTAAATATTTATAAATAAATAATAACAAAAACACATGTTATTTTGGTGACATCCACTGAACATGACATATGATTCTTAAACTGGCATATAGGGATAAGTTTTTCCTTTCATATGCATTTCATTATTAACCTTTACTATTCCCATTTTATACCTTAAATTTGATCATTCCAAGTAATGACATTAGCCCTTCCTTGTTGGATGCTATCGTTTGTGTGGTAGTGCCTACCCATCATGGGTGCCCTAGATTAGCACCTTGATTTCTAGTTGGTTCCCATATTGTCATTATTTTTAGGTATGGGAACTATTCTTTTTCCTTTCCATGACTCATCAATGAGCCACATGCTCTCCCTTTGCATATTTATTCTGGCCATATCCTAGGGGGTTCCAACCATGTTATTTCACTCGATGTTTGCATATTCTTATTGTTGATTATGTCTTGGTGCCTACTTCTAAGCTACTATTTGTCCCACTTATTGCCAATACAGTCACTCTTGACCTCTATCCATTAGTATCACCTTGTTTACATTCCGTGCTACCGTTTTCACCCATGGAGAGAACTGTTGCAATGAATGGACTTTATTTGGCTAGTCTATTGTATAAAATTGCATAAGTAATTTCCACGCGCTCATAACATACATGCATCTTGTTGAGCCACTAGTTCTCTCCAAACGGTCATACTTTTATATCCTTTTTGGGATCGTAAAACATACACAAAAAAGGCACTATCGAGCATCTTTTTATCTCTATTTTCAAGCTCGTAAAACCTACATGAAAAAGACACTATCGAGCATACTTTTATTTCTCTTTCATGCTCGTAAAACTATGAAGGGGACACCTAAAAATATTAAAAAATGAGTTGGAAGATTATGTTTTGATCTATATAAAGAAGTGGAAGCCATATATTGTGTTTCCCTTGAACATGGAACTTTTTTGAGTCCTCATATCATAGTTGGGTTATAGCCTACTTAGGATTCATACCATCTATATGAGTCCTTTACTTCCCTAGATGGTTACTCTTCTAGTTAATATGGAGAATGCTTCAAAATCTCTTGAGTGTTGTCATTGTATTCATGGTGTTCTTGATTTCATGCTTCCAAGTAATCAAAGTGTCCTGCTATATTTTCAAGGGAAGTAAGCCTAAGTCATCCATTTGCAGTTTTGTTGACCTTCTATCCTGGCCATCCTCGTGTCAGTTGTGCTCAGCAACTCTATCTCTTTACATATACTCTTGGTTTATGTTTCGTGTTGATTGATATGGAATACATTAAGGCCCTCATTTTACATATTCCTTACTATCGACATCAACAAATTATCTAGGAAGTAGATCTAGAAACCAGTTAGTACCTTTGAGCTTGCAGTCATTAGTGATAGGTTTCCTCACATTCACCAATGGGTTTCCATTATTGACCATGATCAAATGATTCTACGAGTGTTTGACATCATCTCATTTATTCACACTCACTATATTGTACGGGGTACCTTGGGGGCTATCATCATCATTGGTGGTATCCCTCATGTCTGTCAATGGCAATCCTCATTGACAAGTAATCAAACGGTTTTCCACATGCTCGACATCAATACCTCTATTTGCATGTGTAGATTCATACCACTAAGGTTGAGAAAAATATGTCACATTGGGTTTAGGGGGGACATTCCTCATTCATTGTACCTTCCCAATTTGTGATGGAGTGTATCCTTATCTTTTGAGTACTTTGGAGTTTCTATGTCTTCTTGATATGCACTATCCCATAGATCCACATTGCATTTTCTAGTGGCTATGATATTTTGGTAACATGGATCCACCATGTATTCCTTTATTTGCATGATCTTACATATTACTACATGGATCTGCAGTGTATTGTGTTGGAAGCCATGCTTGATTTATGTTTTGAGAATGTGCATGCCTACCTTGGGGATGACCTATAAATGTTTGGTTGACGATTGGTTGTAGGTACTTTTTGGTTCCTTGATATTGAACTCCCTCCTGATGTGACCTCACTGCTATTGGTCGACCACTTTTTGAGGTACATATATAGTTCATCAGAAAGCTTGTTCATGGTCGCATTTTCGAAGTTCTCTTTTTCCATACAGATGACCAAGTTGCCAGCATCTTCACAAAGTCTCTTACATAAGCGATTTTTTCTAAACTTTGATGTATGTTAGAATTTTAGGAGGTGGGGGTAGACTCTTATGCCTCCTTCCATCTCATATAGTGTCACTTTTGTAAATCCTTCAATCCTATCCCAAGTTGTTCTTATAAGGGGGGATGTTAGCATATTTAGACACTTAGGAGTTAGTTAAGATCAACTTGTTATAATGTATCTTTAGGTAAAGTGTGTTTCTTTAGTATGCATTTGTACACATGTAATCCAACGGTCACGATATGTTCTTGACATAGAGTGATCGAATGGTTCATCTTGTTCTCGATCTTAACAGCCATTAATCCATGGATTAATACCTTATTGGTCCATGATCTCTATTTAAAGAGCATGAATGATCATTTGCTTGTTGATCGATTGTGAGAAGCTCATTGTAAAAAAAAATTTCATTTGCATAATAATATTTACTCAAGTAGCTATTTTGCTAGGGTCATGGAGTGTTTCCCTCTTCAAGGGTTCAAATAATGTAAAAACATCGGTGTGTTGATATGTGATCTGTTTGTGTGAGCAGTTGCTCAAGGCATTCAATTTTTCGGAAGTATGGATCTGTGTTAGTTGAACAAAAATGGTTGTCGTTAATTATTTCTAAATATTCGAATCCTTTGTATTTCTTTGTTTAAATAGTATTAAAAATGAATAATTAAATTGAGTTATTTACAAAATAATTATTTATGAACTTATTGTAATTGTGGTGCAAATCCTCATAAATGAATCATGTGAATTTATTTGTTTAAATAGTATAAAAGAAAATGATTGAATTTGTTGTGATTGTGGTGCAAAATCTCATAAAGTAATCTTGAGCATTTATTTGAATGAATAAAAAAAAACAAATAATTGAATTACGTAATTTACAAAACAATTATTTGTGAAGTTGTTGAGTTTATGGTGCAAATCGTCATAACTAAATCTTATTTTTACACATCCATGTGACAAAGAAGGGTTAGGCACCACTTTATGGTACTTGCCAACATGACATTTCTCTTAACATAGATGAGGAACAACTCTATTTCCAATAATATTAACAAACATTAACACCACCATAACACCGCAAAATATAAGTGGTGCTATTCCTACCACATTCACACCACAAAATATAAATGACACTGATACCACCATTTTAACACGACAACAATATAAGTAATACTATTACCACTATTTAACACCACAAAATAAAAACTATAAACACCACATTTTAAGCTAAATGTTGTTAGAATATTCCAATCATAACACTCTCCTTTTCTCTTTCGCAACGATAATGGTAGACAAATCGGTATATTGCCTTAGCTAAAACCTTAAAACTATAGGTGGAATTCAATTCATTGATGTACACAACTTTAATTGATCTTTGTCGGCCACTTTGAGAAATATACATAATTAATTTTTTTTAAATTAATTATTTAACTAATATAATTTTGCTTAAAACTGTATTAACCATTAATGTAAAACGGTACGGTATCATTGTAGAAATTTTAAATAAGATAAAATATTTCACCATTAAGTATTTTTTAAATAAATCATAATTTGTGGCTTAGATTTTCTACATCAATTTAAGAGAAAGTTTGTACGAAAAAATACATATAGTTGGATTCCATTTCCCAACCGATGATTTTGTAAAGTCATAAAGTCCATCATAGAAGAGCATGGATGTTGAATAAGTATGTAGTTCAATTTGAATTTTGAAATTAAAGTAATGGCAAGAAATTTTTATTTAAGTGTGCATGAATTTAAATAAGTAATAGTTATTAATTTTTGTAGGATTGAGTTTGAAAATCATGTATATTTTTAAAAAAAAACGTGATTCTTTATTCAAGTGATTTAGTTAAAAAAATATTAATAATTTAATTATTTATTTTTAAATCGCAGTCATTAACGTATAATTATTTCATTGAAGCGATCACTTTATTTGACAATTAAGAGACTATTTTATTTGATGACTAAAGTGAAAACTACGAGCTGGGCACAACCTTAATAGTGGTATAGGAGTTTGCCCAATGAAAAGTAGAATTATAGCCCCTCACAGAGTTGGTACATCGGCCTCCATCACGTTAGCCATAAGACCCCACCATTGGCTCCTAGCTTCAAATTCTTCCTTCTTATCATTATCATTCTTTTTTGACAAAATAAATTAAAAGTTACAAGTAGTTAATTTCATATTACCATTGTACATTTATAGAATACATTTATAGAAAAGAGATCGTTTTTGAAGTTTCCAATATCCAATGCTAGCTCTCCTTTTCTTTGCTTGTGGTTTTCTTTCACTGTGTAATGACATAGTGATCTAACTAAAATTGAGTCCAATATTCAATTCCAAGAATGCCAAGATAAACAATTGTCTCATTTCTGCAGAATTATAGGTTCATACTTACAAGAAATTTATGCTCGGGGTAAAAGACTGCTTCACTTGAAGAATACTGATGAGAAATTAAACATTGATTGGTATTCGGTAGATCACTTGCAAATTTGGTAGATCAAGATTCATATTGATATAACATTCTAGTTATGTAGTTTGATTAGAAAGATCTGCCCTTTTTTTCTTCAACGTTATCTAGCCAAACATGAAACATCTGGTAGCAACATGGAGAACTCATAGATCTGAACCACAAAAACACCACTTTTAAAATACTTTACACAACCATTCACAATAACAAGCACATCTCAGCCTTTGCCTCATAATCATTGCTCGGGTAAACTGGTCATATTGTACAATATTTTTTAAAGAACGATGGGCCATTTTTTTAATCCATTCATTGCAAGTTCAAATAAATAAACTTATGCAACCAGATTTGCCACATTTATGCGATAAACTAGATCTATGTTATTCACAAACTAGATCTATCATGCCAATTTGATAGTAGATATTTAAAAGAGATTTAGAACACCCTTGGTGGCGGTGGAAGCTTCAATTATATATATATGTTTGTGTGTGTGTGTGCTTATATCCTTCTTGATCAATATCATGGATTACTACCATGGATTCACATTCTCAATAATTTTCACAATGAACCTCTCATGGATGAATACCATGTAGGCATCAGACCCTTAAGAACATAAAGAGAACATAAAACATCTGATATTATTAACACTCTTTCTCCATGGCTCTAATACCATGCTAAAACATGGAACACAAGAAAAGCACAAGAGAACAAAAATGGCAGAAAATGATTCAATCATTCTAGCATTAGCATTGATATTCATACCAATGATGGACTTATATAGTACATGGATTATAGTCACATCTAGATCTATATCTTAATTACAAGTCATAAATGGGTAAGTATGTTTCATAGCTATATTTTACACCTTTGAGACTCATTGAGAACCCACTGATGTCATCTTGCTGAAACACTAGACCTTAACCTTGATTTCCTCATCTTTTAGACCATGGTCGCCCCTTGCAAGCCTTCCAAGGAGCTACTATCATCCCTTGGTGTCACCAAGTTGCACAACTAATAGGGAGTGATTGTCTCTCCCTGGTCACACCCCTCACCACTACTAGCTAGTAGTGACCAAGTCTCATTCCTTCTAGAATGAGCAATTTTCAAGGACATGAACATGAAATGAGATAGATCCTTCACATTATGAGCTTGGGAACTTGTACATAAATTAGATTTCACTAAGTTCTAGGAGACTAGATCTATCCTACCATCTTCTCCATCAATCTATATAAGAAAAGGGATTTGGGAAGAAGGAAGAAAAAGTAGCTACATGCTGCCCATTTCCATGTTGATGTTATTTTTCCATTGCCTTCATGGGATTTGAGTTAGCCTTGCTTAGGTGAGGGTTAAGGAGAAGGAGTTGGAGCAAAGGACCAAGAGGAAATTGTACCATGAATCAAGGTACATTTACATGGTTGTAATGTTCTTCACCATTTTAATATAGATCTACATGATCCTCCTCCTCCATTATATTGTTAATGTACTTTTTTATACATTACAATTGCATATCTAGTCTTTCCTTGAGTGGATTATATTAGATCTAGGATTTTTCATATTCCTATTTCTTTGAAGGGTTTGATATTGGTATTAATTTGTATTAGTATGTGTGGCTAGTAGGTGTAAGGATCTAGAGTTGGATATCTAGAGATGCATGAACCAAGATTACATAAGGACAATTGTCATATATAAGGTACAAACCAATTTTTTCTCTCTTTTTATGCATGTATATTATCTATAGACTTGGATCTAGAGGAAATATTATAGTTGTGTATCATGTAGTCTATCTCGGATCAACTGAAGATCCAAGGGAAGTCTCACTTGTTTACAGGATAGATTTTTGCTACAACAGAATTGGTGATTCCACTGGGGAAGGATCCATTGACTCTTCCTTAGATCTTGAAGTCCCTTGTTTGTTTTATTTTTTGGAAGGGTATCTTAGTCTATTTTCTTCCTTTTCTTTTTTCTAGGGTGTCATACTTCTCAGATCCCTCAAATTTGTTGACTTGGGACATATTTCTCCTCAAACTAACCCTACTCACTCCCTCTGCTTGAGATACATAGCGACCTAGTCATTCCTTGCTAAACTACTCATGATCTGGGTTTGTGTGAGGAAAAAATGAAAGAATGCATATAGAACAAAGTACATAGATATATATTGCAAAGAATATAGTGATACAATAAACTCAAAATCTATAACTTAATGAAATAGAACAGACTGTAAAATGCAAAATACAAAATAGCTAGAATGATGGTAGCTGACCTCTGAGAAGAGATGTGGTAGCTATGCTCATACATAAGAAGGTGATTCAAAATGAGGAAAAAATGGTAATTTAACATCAAGTATCAATGAGAAAAATCTAATCCAAGAAAACGAAACGCCAAATGGTTTGTGGGCCCTGCTGTGTTTAGTTGATACATCAACTTCTCAAGGGCGTAACTTTTGCATACGATCTTCGTTTGGGGGTGCTTGGTAGCTTGTTGGAAAGGTATGGCCAAGAGTTACACATTATAAACGTCCCAATACATAGATCAAGGATAACGATTGGGAGTTATTGTGCCCAAAATTTTTTGTTTAGGGCCTCAAAATGACATCAGAAGTTCAAGACCCGAAAAAACCAAAAAAAACTGCCAAGATGGAAAACTGTGTTTTGATATAGTGGAATAGATGGGTGGCCACATATTCCCATCTAGATCAATTCTCCTCTCTTAGGAAGCAATGGTATCCACTCTGTTGATTTCCCCATCAAATGGGGAAACCTTTGCTAAACTTGACACTTTGTGAGCCACTTGCCTTGGTGCAGGAGTTGCCTTGCTTTGAAAACCCGATAGAATTGGAGCTTCTATTGGTGAGTGCCCTTAACATGTGTGTCCATGATCCGATCAATGGAGGCATGTTCCATGCAGTCAGGGTTGATCTCTATAGGTGTCAGTTGCTTTTCCACCTCCAATGTGTCTAATAGTGGTGGAAAATATGGTCGAAGGAGGTCCACATTAAATAATGGGTGCAAGCCAAGGAAGGGGGTGAATAATTAATTCAAAATCATTGTTTCCCACATCCTTGGTGATGATATAAGTTCCATGGAAAAGTGGAAGCAACTTTTGATGGGGTCCTCTAAGGCACTCTTTATGCAAGTGAAACCAAACCTTGTCTCTCACCTGAAACTTGTGTGGAACCATGTGTTAATCATGTCGTTGTTTGTAGTTAGCAATAGATTTCTACAAAATATCATGGACTTGATAGTGGGTTTGTTGAATCCATTGAATGAATTTGGTGTCTTTGTCGACTTCCAATTGAGCATGGAAGGATTCTTCCTATGTTGGTGCAAAGGGTAATGCTACATAAATGGGGCCCAATGCTTGAAAGCCTAGGCCCACCTAAAAAGTATTGTCACTAGTGGAGCTATGGAGGGATATGTTGTAGTTGTGTTGAACATAAGGAAGGATCACATCCCATGTTCGTGGATGCTTGGAGTTGTACATGAGTAGGATGTGCAAAATCATCTTGTTGACAACCTTTGTTTGTCCATCAATTTGGGGGTGGAAGGCGATGGATTTGGTGATCTTGGTGTCTATCATTGACAATAGGATCGACCAAATTGTACTTAAGAACCTGTTGTCTCGGTCTGATATGATGGTATTTGGAATTCCAAAATGTACCCACACATGCTCTAAGAAGATATTGGGAGTGGCTTTGGATGGGATGCTCTTCTTGTAGGCTATTAGAATGGTCTTCTTGTAGGCTATTAGAATGGTCAACTTGGAGAAACTATCAACAACTATGAATACACAATCATTACCATTCTTGGTTGAATGAAGACTTGACATGTAGTCCATCAAGATGGATCCCCAAGGCCTGTTGGGAGTAGGAAGAGGGGTGGGTTCTTTTTTTTTTTAATGGCTAGCTTGGCGATGGAGCATGTAGTGTAGGATTTGAGATACTTACTGACATCTTGACGAAGCTTCGGCCAATATAAATACTCCTGGAGTAATTCTACCATATGCTCCACACTGAAGTGTCTGGCCACCCGACTATAGTCGGATTCCCAAATCAATTTCGCATGCTCGCTTGAAGGAACATAGAGATGACCCATATGGCATAAAAGTCCATCATGTAGATGAAAATCAGAAACGGTCATTCCCACTCCTTACATTTGGTAGGATGTATCAAAGTCCAGATCGTTGTCATAGAGTTGGGACCACCCGGAGGTCTCATGCCCACAAAATTCGAGCACTGTGGTTAGTGCTGCAATTGGAGGTCGATTGAGGCAGTTTGTGATGTGATTGGTGCTCCCTTTCTTATATTTAATGTTGAGTTGAAATTGCTACAAGTATGTGGACCACTTTTGATGGTGATCATTATGTAATTTTCCTTGTGTCTACATGAACTTTAGAAGTGTCTCATCCATATGGATGACTATCTCCCTCCCTAGAATGGAATGCTTCCATTAGCTATAAGCTTGTACAGTGGAATACATATCTTTGTCGTAGGTGGGGTACTTACAGATGACATATGAGAGTTTCTCACTATGATAGGACATCGAATGACCATTCTGAGTGAGAACGATGCCCACAACATAGTCTGAACCATTTGTCTTAATCTCAAAAGGTTGTTACAAATCAGGTAATACAAGCACCGAGGATGATCATAAATGATGTTTCGTATTGTCAAAGGATTTCTGTTGTGATTTGGTCCATCCAAATTTGGATTTTCCACCAACCTTGGTCACTTCGCTGAGGGTCCATGCAATATGAGAGAATCCCAACACAAACCTACGATAGAAGTTGGTAAGGCCCAAGAAGCTTCGAAGCTCGGTTAGTGTTGTTGGGGTTGGCCAGTCACGAATGACTCGAATCTTGGCTAGATCCACATGTACCCTATTCTCGTCTACAATGTATCTGCGGTATTGAAACCTGTTCATGCCAAAGGAGCATTTATCTAAGTTAGCATATAGCTTGTGTTGCCACAAAGTGTTAAAGATCTACTAAATGTGATGCAAACGTTATTCCCAACTATTGTTGAAGATGAGGATGGCATTCAAATATACAACGATAATGGAATTGGTGAAAGGCCTCAAGATATCGTCCATCATCCTCATGAAATTTGTTGGGACATTTGTTAAACCAAAGGGAATGACTAGCCATTCAAAAATACCTTCTTTAGACTTGAAAGAAGTCTTCCATACATCAGTTGATTCTATTGGAACTTGGTGGTATCCGGACTTCAGATCTTGATAAAGTAATTGGATACCTTAAGTTGGTTGAGAAGGTAATCAATTCGAGGAATTGGGTACCAGTTCCTCACTGTGATTTTATTTAAATATCTGTAATCAATACATAGGTGCCAACTCCCATCTTTCTTCTACATGAGCATGATTGGATTTCCGTAGGGTGAAAAGTTGGGTCGAATGTGCCCCTTTTGGAGTAGCTCTTGAATTTGATGCTTGATTTCTACATTTTCTAAGAGAGAGCATCAATATACTAGCCCATTAGGTAAAGTTTCACTAAGTTTTAGATCGATTAAATGCTTAACTTGACAGTGCAGAGGCACCCTAGTAGGTGAGGTGAATATGTCTTAGTATTCTTCTATGACTTTGTCCACTTGTTTTTTCTATGTGGAGAGGCCTTGTGCAGAGACCGTAGATGTGGTTGCAACCTTTCATTCATTGTTAGAACGAATCATGAAGAAGACAAATTTCCCACTCTGGGAGATGACCTTTCATTTTTTAGCTAAGATCAAAGAGATTGCGGTAGGTGGAGCTACCTATGGTATCCTATACAATTGTCTTCCCAAAGTAACAATGACGCTATGAGGTCTAGAGTAATACAAAGCATGGAATTTCCACATATCTGGATGACCTAAAATGACATCACAAACTTCAAGTGGGGAACATCATACAATACCTCATCCTTGAAGGGCTTGATGCCATAGAGAAAGCGACACTACTGGATGACGTGGAAATCTCTTCCATGGATGAGCCACCCAATGTTGTATGGTTGTGGGTGTTGTATTGTTTGAAACTACAACCGCTTGATGAACTCTATTGATATCAGGTTCTTTTGGCTTCCTCTATCAACAATGAAATGCACCAAAGCACCCTTCACCCACATCTGCGAGTGAAAAGGCTCTCACCTTATTCCATATCCTCTGGTTTATTGGGCTTTACCTTGGTGGTGGCGATTGTGGCACTGGATTCTGCATCAATGATTCTCTCTCCCCTGTATGGCTCTGAATCAAAGTTAGAACCTAGGTCTAACTATGAGGCTTTCAGTTCGGCCACTAGTGAATTCTTTGACCAACATTCATCATTGTTGTGCTAGGGGATTTTATGGAACTTGCACCACTTCCTAGTGACTTTTTTCCCTTCTTTTCTTGTGGCTTAGAATCATTCCCACGAGGTTGTCCATCCTTGCTTTATCCTTTTTTTGTAGACCAGGGCTACCTTTTCCCTGCTTCTGCTATGATGCATTCGTAGATCCAAACTCCCGCTTATTCCTCTACTTAAATTTTTGCTTGATTTTGATAGCACAAGATAAGTGGCTCCCAATGATGAGCTGTATAGAAACTCCATTTCTATTTTGATGTACCCATGTAGCCCTCCACATTATTTTATAACCAGATGTCTCTTAGAGTCTTTGATACCCATCTTGGTGTGCAAGGTATGGAAAGTATTTGTGAACTCCGACACTCTTTGGTCCCTCTCCTGATGCAGTGTGGTCCATTTTGTGTACTGGTTATCATAGTTTCCAACAAGGTAATATTGTTCCTTCATGGAATCCACAAAAGAGGCCCAAGTGGGATTGGCTCCAAATAGCTCAGACTCCTCTGTGAAGTTTTGCTCACAGTAAGTTTTCCATAAAATTTTAACATGGGGGACAACCTTAAGAAGAAGAATGGTGATTTTTCCCTATCGAAAAAATTGTGGACAGAGAAATACCCTTCTAGCATATTTAACCAATTTTCCAAAGCATATGAATCTATTTGACCTTCAAATAAAATAATATCAAAATTAACTTGTACCCTGAATAGGGAAGCGCCTCCAAAGTGGTCGGTCGACAAATACGTGTATGTTTCTATCATCATTCGTCGAAGGATTTGGGAAAAGTTGTCTATCACATCGTCCCTCTATCACGCGAGGGATTCCTTGAGAAATATATTAATAGGATCTCCTGACCCCTCATCTCTCTTTTCTTCCATCATGGGTGGTCATCGGTGTCTATGAGGAAGGTATTTCAGAGGTTCAAGTAGCTCGAGTCCCAATTCCTTATACCCCGAACTCATTGGGGACATGCATAGAGAAACAAATAAAGAGTAGTCTACTCTGACACCACTGATCTTGGTTTGTGTGATGAAAAAATGAAAGAATGCGTATAAAATAGAGTACACAGATATATATTGCAAAGAACACAATGATACAGTAAAATCAAACTATATAACTTAATGAAATAGAATAGACTATAAATTGCGGAATACAAAATAGCTAGAATGGTGGTAACTGATTTCTAAGAAGAGATGTGGGGGCTACATTCATTTGTAAGAAGCTAAGTTACAATTACAAAAGGGCCATTTAACATCAATCATCAATGATAAGACCCTAGCATAAAAAACACTAACCCCAGTAGATGAAACATCAACAGGTTTTGTGGGCCCCATTGTGGTTAGTTGATATGTCAACTACCTAGGGGCGTAGCTTTTGCATACAATATCTGTTTGGGGTGCTTGGTATCCCATCAAAAAGGTTTGACTGATAAGTACACATTCTAAATGGCTAAACACATAGCTGAAGTCTTGCTATTGGGCATTTTCATGCCAAAAAAACATCATTTAGGGCCTCAAAATAGCCCTGGAAGTTTAGGACCCAAAAAAAACCATAAAAAAATGCCAATATGAAAAACTATGTTTTGAGCCAGTGGACTAGGTGGGTGGCCACTAATGCCCATCTGGATTAATTCACGAGCAACCATACCCTCTGGTTTCCTCCCACCATACCTGTTAGGAACGACCAATCCCTATAGGTGGTTGTTTGAGCATTTCTTTTAGTTTTTCATATCCATCTGAGCTAGTTTATTGGGTTGGAATTTTTTTTGAGTGTTTGTCCTTGATTTGGCACCTGGAAAATCCTATTATTGGTATCTTAAATAGATTAGAGCCTCTTTTGTCACTTGATGCTTGTGATCTTATATGACCTAGTGCTGAGTGAATTTGGATTTGAGAGTGTTGTACTATTCTTTTGTTTCATATGTCAGTGCATTTGAAAAATAAAGGGCCCTCTACTTCATCATTTAAATCAATTAGGTCTTAAGGTCATGTGTTGAGTGAGGAATTGGCATCTGAATTATAATCATTGCCAATATCTTATAGCACTTGTTATTATGATTGAGAGTGGTACATGCATTTTCAATTTCAATCTTCATTATTCAATTTGAAGTGAAAAAGGAACATTGCATTTAGAGGTTAGAAGCAATGCATTGAAGTGTTGGAAAAAATTGCACATATAGTTGCTTGTTTGATAATGTCCTTTTAGAGAGTGTATTTCTTGAGATTTTGTGTGCATTTTGTGAAGAAGAAAGACTATCTTTCCCTCCTCTAGATAGGTTTCATTGAATTGAAAGGAAAAATACCATGTTGTATTGCATGCCATTTTTTCAATTGGTTGATTCATAGCACACCATTGAAGGTTGAAAAAACAACAACAAATTAAAAGAAAGCATAATTTAAAATCAACTAGACTTGTTTTTCATTGATAGAGAAACTAGAAGTAGTCTTGGTGATAGGGACTTGGCTGAGGGTGATTCCATGAAGATGGGTAACTCTTTTTGGCCAAATATGACGGTGAAAAACAGAAATTTTACCCATGTATTAAATTGAAGCCCTCGAAACTCATACTTGCCTTATGAATTTTGACATGCGGTTGAAAAACGAAATGTAAAGAATTATGTTGGCTTTCCAATAATATTTTTTTCGAAATATACCAATGCCATATATCGTGTCGAATTTTTATTTAATGAAACGTGTGTACTTAAAAATTTGAAGAGCAATTAACAAGTAGTCTGTGTGCATGCACAATAAATTAATGTTAAATAATAATTAAAAAAAATGAAATATGTGAACATGATCTAGACAGAGTGCACTGGGGCTTACATATTTTTCTTTTAATTTTTCTCGAAAAATTATATTTATTATTATTTTTCGAAACTTACCAATGTATATTTAAGTTGCATTTTGCACACATGTGTGTGCGTGCACGAAATCTTATGATTTTTACATAATTTGCAAAACTAAAACTACCCTTTTAAAGATGATGCGTTTATCTAGGGCTTGTGTATTTTTTCAAATTTTTTGGATGTGTATTTTAAAAGTTGTGGATTTATCTTTGAGCTTAATCGAAGTTGTCGGCATGGTTTTTTAGGGCAAGTTTTAGTAGAAAATTAAAAACAACAGACATATGAAGATAAAAATTCATAAATTTTATATATCTGGATAGAGGATTCATTGACGAATCCAATGGTTTCAAGTCCGCTCATTAATGAGCATTTAATGCCATAGTTCAACTCTGTGGAAGGCAGACAAACATTCCATTCTGCTGATAAAGGGGCTCTCGGTCTATATTTTAAGCCCTTGATCGAGCTTTTTCAAAAACCTCGATCGAGGGCTTAACAGAAGCTCGATCGAGGGTTTAACGATACCTTGATCGAGGTTTTAATAAAACCTCGATCCAGGTCTTGTTAAACCCTCGATCGAGGTATTTGCTCGATCGAGCGTCTGTCAAAAAGGCTCGATTGAGGGTTTGACTGTGTAAAAAAATATATAAAGCAACCGAGGTGAAACTGCGAAAGGAGTTGGCAACAATTAATGTTGCCAACTACCCTTTCCTCCGAAAAACAACAATGAACCTGTATATAATTAACAAAGAAGGATTCACAAAATACAATTTGCTTCCTTTCTAGTTTTTTTTTCCATTAGAGATTTAACAATTTGATCTTGTTAAATTAGAGATTTGTGAATTTGATCTTATTGAATTAGAGATTTGTCATTTTCATATCGCTGAATTAGACCTCATTACACATGTAAGATATCTTTGTAGGTAGAATTCAAGATTTCATACTAACATTTTATTGTTTGTTATAATAATTAGAAATTTGTTTTGTTTGTTTTCATTGTAAATTGATTCATGTAAGATTTCTTTGTAGGCATATTTCAAGATTTCATACTAACATATTGTTGTTTCTTATAACATTTTGAAAAAAAAATTGTTTGTTTTCATTGTAGATTGATGGGGAATAAAAAAAAAAGACAAAGAAAACATGCTAGACAACAAAATGCCAATGAAGAACGTGAGTACAATAGAGAACGAATGAGACAACAAAGAGCAAGGTTGAGAGAAGAAGAAGATGCACATTTGGTGCAACAAACTCCAATGGAGGACAACCAAGGTAAATTATTGAATTACATGCTATCATAATTTAAATATCATGCTACATACTTTACAAAATTAGTAACAATTTTCCAATAAATCTCACTAAATTTCATAATTTAATTTGTTTCATATTTATTTGTAATTATATTCTTATTTATTTCATTAATTTGTTATTTAAATGTCAAAGTTTGCAACAATTTTTATGTTAAATGAACAATTTTCAAGTGGCTTTAAACCAAACTTAAATTAGAACAATTTTCAAATGAAACATGTAAATTTATATTCTATTTTCATGTTAAGATATGAACATATTTTTAACTATTTTCAAATTATTTCATAGTTGCTAACAATTTTCAAATTATGCTTCAAAGTTGCTTTAAAACAATTTTCAAATTATTTCAAAGTTTACTAACATTTTTCAATTTTATTGTCCGACAATTTTCAAATGAAATGTACACTTAGATTCTATTTTCAAGTTAAAATGTATGTACATATTAACTATTTTGAAATTTCTAAATTTTATTAACAATTTTCAATATTATTAGAATAATTTTCAAATTAAATGTACACTTAGACACTATATTTTCAAGTTAAATTGTACATATTTAACTAATTGCAATTTTTTAAGTTACTAACAATTTCAAGTTAAATGTAATTTCAATTCTTGTTTTGTTAGAAAATTGGATTTCAAAACAAATGAATTAATATTTTGAAATTTACATGTTTAATAGTTATGTATTAGTTAGAATTTATTCAATTTGAAAACAAATGAATGAATATTTTCATAGTTATGGTGGTTGACAATATTTTCATAGTAATGAATATTTGAATACAAATGAATGTTCAAAGAGCTATTTAATTATAATGTTTACTTTAAAAAATATTCATCTATCACATATATTTTTATTTGCATAATATGACATTTTACCATGATAAGATTAATGATTAGAACCATATATTTTGTTAGGACAAATTGGAAATAACTAAATTTGCAATGTTTGCAACCTTGCATTGATATGTGAAGCATTATTGATAAAAAATCCTTAAATTGCAATTTATGATAAAATTACAATTTCCATTTAAATGTCTATTGTTGAAATTGCAAAATCATCAACTAATGAAAATGTTATTTTGCATTAAAAATAATGAATTTCCCCTCTATCATATCACTACAATGTTTTTAATTAACTATCGTATTCATCTCTAAATCAATGTTTTTTTCCCCACATTTAGAGTATAATAGGTATGTTATGATGGGTAGAAAATCAATCTCAAATTTTTATTTCACTTATATACAACATGGGATGCATGATGTTGTCCTTGAAATTCTAGGGTAGAAGTGTTGTAATCATTTATTCTTTGCATGGTGATTTGCAACTTGTATTTTAAATATTTATTTATTTATAAATTATACCATAAAGTTAAAATAACATTTTCATAAATTGCATAAAGAAAATTTGCCCACAATTATATAATGTGATGATTGTAAATGATATTAATTTTTATGCCCACAATTTTTTTTTATCAAGTTATTAATAATTATCTTGACTTAAATATATATAGTTGATTTTCAAGTTACTAGCAATTTTAAAGTTAAATGTACAAGGTACTACAAATTTTGCATTTGTTGCAAGTTCGGATCTGAGAATAATCCATGTCCGCTTAAATATGGGAAGTACTTGGGCATAAGCCCTAAAACTCATTGTGAGGAGTACCACAGGAACCCCAAAGTAGCTAGCCCATGGAGAGGACCTGCCAGCGAAAAGGGCAACGACCCCTACCTGATTGACTAGTTTCCACCCGTGAGGTAAACCAAGAGCTGTTGTTTGTGGCCAAGCGGTTATCAGTTTTACCTGAGCCGTGGAGTGACGGGTACTGCCTCAATACGCAAGCCGTCAGACAGCATTGGTGGCTGAGTGAAACACATGAACTGTTAGGAAGCCTAACATACCTAGGGTCCATATCTATTTTCAGTGAACTGTTGTCGGTCACTTCCGCGCCGTTTCAGATCCAATGTCGGCATTGCAGTGTTCGTTCGGGGCTCGTACGATGCAGAGGTTAAGATCCTAGTGGGCGGCCTTCACTAACACCTCGGGGTTTTGGTGTAACGGTTCGTATCACTTGAGCAATTTGAAATTTCAAGTTACTAGCAATTTCAAGTTACTTGAGCAATTTCAAATTTCAAGTTAGTAGCAATTTCGATTTTTACTTAGAGGCAATTTCAAATTTCGATTTTTAGCAATCTCAAGCTAAATGTATTAGTTGGAAAATTCAATTCACATGCAATTTTCAATTTTTCAATTTTTCAATTTCCACATCAAATTTCAAGTTACTGGCTATTTTAAAGTTCAATGCACAACTATGAAGTAACCAATTTTCAGTTTGTTTTAATTTACATGTTATGCAGGGAGAGATTATGGTCAGACATCACATCATGGTGATCAAGAATCACATGACCCTGTGCCCCCTCATGATCCTGATCAGCCATCACATGACACCTTTCCCTCTCACATTAAAAATATAATTGGGAGTTGTAGTGGGGTTGGAAGGGGTGGAAATTTTCTAGAGGATTGTGCAGTTGTTTCTGCATAAGAAGAGATTGGGAACTCGATCCCTAGTCGGAGAGTTAGAGATCATGTCAATAACATAATCAAGTCATATTTTGAACAACATTCAACGATGGCACAAGCTCAAATCCTACATGGGTTGATAAAACACAAAAAATTGAAACGTGCCACAAAGTTGTTGAGTTTTCAAGATGTTAAAACAAAAAAGACATGCCAGAATGCAATAGAAAATGTAAGAACTGCATTATCTTCATTTGGAAAATCAAGAAACAATGATACCCGAGTTGCTCGTAAGGCAATTACAACGGCTGTTGTGGCACAAAGCACCTCAAGAAATCGAATGGTATCAACAATGGCATCATTGCTCAATGTTTCAAAAAGAACATTGCTCAAATATACTAAATTTAGGGTCCGGATAGATGAAAGTGATGAAGCTGCTTGTTGGGCTCTTATTTGTAGGAAACCCTATCGAGATAGGATGGCAGCAGGCATTAGAGAGAAGGTGATCGAGTTTTGGGATAGTCATTCTCGTGCTATTCCAGATCGAAAGCATGTCCTACGACAACATTTATCTAGAGGCATTTATCAGGAGCACTGTAAGCATGTGATGGAGATGACGAGAGTTGAACTTTACGAGGAATTCCAAGAAACCAATCCTGGTGTTCAAATATCATTTAGCATGTTCAACAAATTGAAACCATGGTATATTAGGCCGAATACGATTCGCGACACTTGTTGCTGTCGGTACCACGTTGAATTTCAACTATACTATGACACATTTCTGGATTTTTTCAAAAGGCACTGGAATGGTGTACTAGCTCCTCACACAGTGTGAGATTTTATTTGTATGATACTATGCAACAGGAATCCTGAACACGTGTTTTTCAATAGGAGGTGTGTAGGTGGGAGAAAATGCCATGAATGCGGTGATTTGACATTGTTCCATAGGAACTTTCCTATCGATCCAACATGCCATGGATTGTCAGATATCACCATCAGGTGGAAGAGGTATGAGTACGTCACCATGAATCCAACACCTTCTTCATTTGTTCCATCCAAGAGGATCGACTTGCTCAATGATGAGATTCTTGTTTCAGATTTCATGGAAAAGTTTCAAAGTCAGAATTATAAATACATAAAGCACTCCCATAGGTCCAGGTGGCAAGCTTCAGAATTCAAACATTCCCGTGAGGTATTTGAGCCGGGCACAATCTTATCAGTGGTAGACTTTGCAGAGAACTACACCTTTGCTCCTCAGAGAGAGATACAGAGTGAGTACTATCACTCCGACCAGGTGTCTATATTTGTACATGTGTTGTACAGACATGCTCAGGAAAACATTGATGGTAGGGATAGCACTCCCCGGTCACGTGAAATGATCAAGGAGTACCATTTTTATCTTAGTGATGATCGTGAGCATGACACATTGTTCGTTCAACACTATTTTGGGTTGATTTATGATTCATTCAGGCAGAGAGGCGTATCATTTACTGAACACTGGATTTGGTCAGATGGGTGTGCAGGGCAATTCAAATTGGCATGCTCATTTTATTGGTTGAGTCGCCTGCACAAACAGATAGGAATCCGACACACCTGGAGCTTTTTTGAGACAGGGCATGGGAAGGGTGAACATGATGGCGCAGGTGCATGTGTGAAATGAGCACTTCGGAGGTAGCAGATGAGTCATGGTGCAACCCGACTCAAATGCTCCAGTGAAGTAGTTGATTGGTGCACACGTCATTTGGGACATCAGGGTCTTGAACAAGCAAGGCCAGTGTGCAGGTAATAAACTCCAAACTCAATTAATAAGCTAATAACATTCAATATCAACATTTCCAAAAGAACACATGTACTCGATAGGAATTTACATATGACAAATTGAATTCCATGCAGGTTCTTCTGGGATGTTGCCCTTAAAGATGTTAATAGATCCATTCCATGGTATTGTGACACCATCCCTGGTATGAGGGAATTACATTTTGTTCGAAGTAAAGATATGGGGGACATATTTTCCATTGAAACGAGGAAGTATGCCTACTTTTGCGATTTTTGCATTGATGCAAATGGATGCGGGCTTGATCACTGTGAAAATGATTTATATGTCAAACCATGGAAATATGTATCTCTTAATCCAAAGGGCCCACATCCAATTCCAACATGGCAAGAGATGCACACTGAAGAGGCAATGGCCTCATTAGATCATGATCGAGTTTCTGATATGGTTAGGGAAGGTATAAGAGTCTTCATTAAGTTAATTAGTTCATTATATCTTACACATATACAAATGTTGTACAAATTTGCACGTAGGACATTTGAATAATATTTGTAATGTATCTTGCAGGTGATGTATTCGTTGTCATTGCAACTGTCCACAACCAAGAAAATGTTGCATACTATTTGATGCGGTGCACGCAAATAAAGAGTAGATTGTTGCGACCCTACCAAGATGGGGACTTCACATACTAGGTTGGAGACATGGTTGTAATGGGACACTTTTTTGAAAAAATGAAAAAACAGGGTGCTCACATTATTTATAGAGATTTTATGCCTGGATATATATCATGTCAATACAGTCATTTGGTGGTTGCAGCTCGGATACCTCTAATAGAAATCAAGGTGAAGAGAGGTGATCCAAAGAGATGGAATATGATAGAAGCTGACCATGATCGTATTATGGAGACTTGCATTCCTATAACCCATTGGCCAGATGAATGAGTTACATGTATGCCACTTGCATACATGTCAGAAGTTTTCATCTTGTCTTGTGTAATATTTTTTTGGATATTTTTGTGGAGGTTGTTTTATAAATGTATTTTTGTATCTATGCTTAATGTAAAAAATACAAATACCAGATGGGAGGCTTTTGTGAAATTTGGGTCATGGTGCTCCAATGTGAATACACTTGAACATGTACAAGTTCTAATTTTAGATTTTGATTTCAAATACAATTGTAATGTAATTAAGAATTTAAAATACATTTATACAATGTGGAATGGCGAAATTTAAATTTTGAATTGTACAATGTATTCTAATTTTAAATTTTGATTCCAAACTTGTAAAATTTTATACATTATAATTTCTAGGTTAAACCAAAATCAATAAACTTATGTATTTTAGGTTTTAGGTCACTAAATAATTGCTTCAACTAAGTAAAATTCACAATGGCCAAAACTTAATTTCTATTTTCATATTTATAAGAATGGAAATCATGTGAAATGAGTTTGGGTAGCTTGAAAACACATAACTATCATAAGTACCTTCAAAACACAAGAAAAAAGGAATTGAGAGATAACTACCGTGGTTAGCATGCAATGCATGCCCACTTAATTCAATTTAGGAGCATGATGATTAAGGCATACATTGTTTATGCAATTGAGAGTCCCCACACCTTCGGGGAAATTTATATGGCTCTAGACTTTATCCTTAAACCTCTAGACTCTTCTATGTCCCTTGTATTCATATGTGACAATGCTCTATATAATAGATGCTCAATGTTGTCACCTACCTTGAACTTGAATTTGGTGATCGATTACCATTTTGTGCAACATTCTTTAATATATGAATTTAGAAAATTTTGGGCATTATAATTATTGTTTGGACCACACATTCTTGTATCGATAACCTAGAAATTTTGCTATTTAGGACTATTGTGTTTCCCTTGATTGTTCATAGTCTATCATTGAAGCTTCAACCAGAGGTCTCATACATACCCATGTGTGGTATATATGTGACTCTTCCTTAGCTATATTTTTTGTGACATGACCGCAATCAATCCATAGTTTTTAATTTTTCTTACTAAGGGAAATGAAGGGCACCAAAACACTCCTTCAATTTGGTTTCCTTCCAAAGCGATTGATTAATAATTAGATTGACCTTGCTAGTAGAATTTTTACATTCGTGGGTGACATTTAGTTATGGTGATTTGGTGGTTGAAAATCCCTTTGCTTGACACTTGTTATAATTCACATAATGAATGTTCGTCCATATCATGAAAATGATTTGTAAGGTTTTGTCATAAGTAGTTGGGAAGCATAGTCTCACAAAACATTATTTTGTTTGTTGATGTAAGCATTCATTAACTTTACATACTCGCATTCAATTTAAAAAGTTATTTTGTATATGTTGATGTGAACATTCAACATACAAGCATAGTACATGGAAAGGTAATAACTTGTACATGCCTTCATATATGCAACTTACCTAGTTGGATCAAATGGTGTCATTATCTCCATTTGTCATCAAAACATAAATCATATGAAATAGTTGTACAAGCATAGTTTCTACCATAGTTGTACAAGCATCTACTATCAACATATTTCCATTTCTTATATTAACTAGGTGGTTATGCTTATTGCCAAGAAAAAAAACCATACATTTATGACTTTAGATTTGAGCACACACTTAAAAGAAAATAACACAAAGATTACCTACATACTATATAACTTTTAATTATATAATTTTGTCTCAAGGGATATTTCACACTCTCAATGGACAAAAACATTCTTATATACAACAACACATTGAATTTTCAATTGAAATCACACATTAAATTTTTCATGTAATTGAATTGGAATGTGGAAACTGTAAGTGAATTGTAATGTGTAGACAACATAATGCAAAATGTCAATTTCAATTTTCAATTTCAAATGTATTCTAATTTTAATTTTTGATTTCAAATACAAAATTGAGAATTTAAAATACATCTATATACAATGTAAAATTGTAAAATTTAAATTTTAGATTGTACAATGTATCATAATTTAAATTTTTTATTTCAAATGCAATTGTAATGTAATTGAAATTGAACTTGTACATTGGAACAACACATTGTATTCTCAATTGAAATTACACATTAAATTTGAGATTTTAATTGAATTGGAATCTGGAAACTGTAAGTGAATTGTAATGTGTAGACAACATAATGCAAAATGTCAATTTCAATTTTCAATTTGAAATGTATTCTAATTTTAAATTTTGATTTCAAATACAAAATTGAGAATTTAAAATACATCTATATACAAGGTAAAATTGTAAAATTTAAATTTTAGATTGTACAATATATCATAATTTAAAATTTTTATTTCAAATGCAATTGTAATGTAATTGAAATTGAACTTGTAAATTGGAACAACACATTGTATTCTCAATTGAAATTACACATTAAATTTGAGATTTTAATTTTAAGTTGTAATTGAATTGGAATGTGTAAATTGTAATTGAATTGTAATGTGTAGACAACATAATGTAATCAAAATTTCAATTATTAATTTCAAATGTATTCTAATTTTACATGTTGATTTCATTTCTGCAATTGTAATGTAGTTGAAAATGAGCTTTTAAATTGCAATTCAATTGGAATTGAAATTACACATTAAATTGGAAATTTTACATTGTAATTGAATTGGAATTGTAATTTCAATTTTAAAACGTAATGTATGTATTCAATTATAAATTTTGGAAGATGTGAACTCTAATGTAGTCGAAATTTGCATTTTAAATTGAACTAAATTGTAACTACACATTAAATTTGCATTTGAAATGACAAAACATAAATTTGTAACTGTAATAACTATGTCCAGATCTAATATAAAAAACAATCGATTTCAAATCATATACAAAATACACATGAAAACATCAATATGATAAAATATACAAAATATCCAAAAGTCCATATCCAAAGTCCATATATGATAAAAGTCCATGTATAAATGATATGAATCCATATCCAAAACATGATAATGTATATATAGATCATCCAAAACATGAAAATATATCAAATATGAAAATATCCAAAACATGGAAATGTATAGATCATCAACTCATCGGCCACTACCCCCACGAGGCCTATGATCGTCCCTCTGACTGCCCTCCTGTGCAGTAGCCTACTGCTGTCTTTGAGACTCTAAACCCTCAAGGAATTGTGCCATATCCGCCGTGTCAATGGTGATATCCGGGATCTGGGTAGGAATACGGGTAGATGGACCTTCATCAGGATAATGTACTCGAGGTACATCCCATCTACGTGTGAAATCCAATGCAGCACTGACACCCGCCTGTTGCGATGCCTATGTAATATGTCATTACATGTAATAAGTTAGATTTATTAAAAATTAAAACTAAATTTAACATAATTTAAAGGCTATTTGTAAAAAATTGAAACATAAAGTACAAAAATCAATTACTAAATGTGACTAAATAACATGAATTGGAACATAAATTAAAACTCACATGTGTCTCTGGACCCGGCTCGTCAGAACCTTCGCGGTCCTCATATACTTAATCAGGATCTACCGCCTTTCCGTGGCCTTGTACAATTTGAAATTCATTTGAAGTTAAGATCTACAACATAAATCTCGAAAATTAAAAAATAAAACACAAATTATTTAAACTGAGAAATAATATTCAAACACAAATTAAATTGGAACATAAATTATAACTTACACCGACTGGCGGACCAATAGATGGCTCGCTAGCAAAGAGTTGATTCATGAATGGGGTCCCCTGCATGGATCAATAGATTACAACTCCCTTAAGTATTATTGACCATTCAATTTGCGACATTGATATGATGTAACATGAAGAACATATATACATAATTGTACAAAAGTATACCTGTCGTGTAGCAACGCATCTACGATATAACTGAAAGTATGCATCTCGCGCTGACTTAGCATACCGCAGTAGGGTCTTGCGATCGAAACTCCTGAGCATGTCACTAGAGACATGCTCTATCTCTAGCTCTGCAGGTGGAGGGGGTGGTTTAGATGCCTCTCCATGCGCAGCAACAACAACACTGCCCAAGGCAGTGAACAACGAGTCTGCAAGGTCAGCTCTAGCCTCTGCAGCAAGCTGGGATGATTGTGCCACATCCCCCGATCTGATAACTGCCTTGTCTGGAAGCGGTATCAACCTCGGAGCGGGTGGCATGAAGGTAGGGTCTCTCCGAGCTCTAGGACGTTGGTAGGAGCGTCCCCTACCATCCCCATAGAATTGGGACCCTGTGCTAGTGTAATCCGGGTGCATGTCCAAAACAAACTCTGCATAAACATGTTTTGCAAAGTACAATGGGACCTGTTCATGGTGGGGGAACATGCCCCACGCTCCCACAAATCTATCATATATATGTGGTGTAGCGACCTCCAACTTAAACTCCCTGAGTCTAAGCGGTTGATCGGGGGCACGGTCACGAGGGATGTCGAATAAAGCACCCTTGATGTCATGCCCTCTTATGGCAACTTTGACATCCTCCCATTTGTGGATCCCAATGACACCATCTCTCCTCCTCTGGCATGAATGTCGCCAAATGTCATTGAGAGGTCCTACCCTCCTGTAGAGGGTCAACATCTCATCAATCGCCGATAACATCATTGACAAAGATCATCGTGTGGGAGAATCCTCCCTTAAAGTGCTCACACATGAGCTGACCCACTCTCGCTGGGAAATGATGTCAGCGAGAGTGATCTGTGCAACCTCATCATCGTACGATCCCCCTGATGGGGCACCTGCGATCCAAACCAAAACACAATTGTTACTAAAAATATATATTATAACTTGCAGCTGAAATTCAATGCATTATATACTAAAAATTTACTGAAAGTGTGCTAACAAAAAATACGCACCTGATGCACTTGTGTCTTGTTGCACATCCTCCTCCTGGGGATCTGCATGTATGTCATCGGGATGAACCGACACACTATCTCTCCTACTGTCGCCACCAGTGGCAGCCGACCCCAGCCTGGCATCACTCCTCGGTGAACGGGAGCGTTGCCGATGGCCGCCTTGTCGAACGACGTCAGATCCTCTCGTGCTTCGCGGAGCACGAAGCACCGAATCTCTCTCTTCAGGACTATCTGCATCACATTTTAATTTCTAATTCTAATTTTCTTTCAAATTCTATTCCAAATTTCACATTTCAATTTCAAATTTTCTCATTTCAATTTCAAATCCTATTCCAAATTTCACATTTCAATTTCGAATTCAAATTTCAAATTCTATTCCAAATTTCACATTTCAATTTCAAATTCAAATTCTATTCCAAATTTCATATTTCAATTTTAAATTCAAATTCAATTCAAATTTCAAATTCTATTTCAAATTTCACATTTCAAATTCAAATTCAATTCAAATTCAAATTCAATTCAAATTCAAATTCAAATTCAAATTTCAATTTCAATTTCTAATTTCAAATGCAATTCCAAATTCAATTTCAATTCCAATTCAAATTCAAGGCTACCACTGGAATAGAGTTTGCTCCTATTGATCCTCAACCATTGAGTGAAAGGAAGGTTCCTGGAATAAAATAGCCCCACTCATGTCGATGATACAAGTACTAAGGAAATCAATGCTTAATTGAATGAGCATTTACCTTGCCGCGAGAATAATGAGGAGGAAGGAATACAACCGCGTCCTCGTCCAGAGGACGCAATCTAATAGAAGTAGTGCATTGAATCCAGGGATAATCTGCGACTTGATGGATAGGACATAACTATAATGAAAGAAATTAAGGATCAGAGTGGTGACAAGGCTATACATGAGGAAGGAAAGACGGGATCGACATGCAAATTTCCTAGCTTATTCGATGTCCTAAAGCTTTTACGGTGCTTAGTTTTGGAATTCCTATGTAAGGAATATCAGGAAACCTCTTGGAAGGTCGTCATGGCTCCTAGGGGGAATAAGGATACAAAGAGAGGAAGGAAGGTTAAGGAATAAAATCCCCCGAGGGTGGCTCGGGAGCAAAGGCGGGTCTGTCAAGTGGCTTGTTTATTCCGAGAAAGAATCCCCCAAACTATCTGCAGGGATATCGAGAAGGTCGAGAAGAATTTATGGGAACAAGTTAAATCCCTCAAGATTGAGTAAGTTAGAGAGGAGGTGACAGAATGGGTGCAAGACCCGAGGACAACTATTGGCGGGATGGCATCCTACGACAGGCTCATGGCGACCTACTGGGCTACAAAGGGGCTTGTCTCCCATGTCCTCATGGAACGAGTGAAGTTGCGAACAAGGAAATTGGTGACAAGGAGCTAGCGCGGGCTTGGAAAGAACATAATAGATATTGTCAACTAATGTACAAGAAAATCGACATAATGGCTAGCAAGATGGGGATACATTTCTATCGACCACCTGCTCTGGGATCTGGTGATCTGGTATTACCTCTGCGGGTGCGACTGGTTTGGTGAAGATCACGGGCAAGGGAGGCTAGGCTGTGGAGGACGACACCTCTGGAGATAGGGCATGTGCGGGAGAAGGAAATATTAAGGAGTTGCGAGGGTCGCGTCCTTCCATCGGTGCGAGTTCATCAAAGGTCGTCTGAATAGCTCCTATGGTTCCTCAATCTTTTTGTAATTTGGGTCGGGTTTATCTATGTCTTGGTTGTTCCTTGGCTAATAGTAGTATAGATTTCAGTTTAAAGAATCGGTGTATGAAGAACAAATGGCAGTTTTTATTTGTCTGTAGTAAATTCATCCTTTTTCTCAAGTTGATGTATGGTGAGGGAAGGGAAGTTATTGAAAATATGATTGTTGTGCTATCTAAACACTAACAAAGCCCAATGTAATGAAGCCATGTACTCTTTTTGATACAATAATATGATATTTTATTAAAAAAAACAAAACTAGATTAATATCATTTTTATTTATAATGAAAATTAAAAAATATTATAAATATAATTTTTAATTATTATATTATTATTATTATTATTAAATCTAGATAAATTAGGATTATGTAAAGAATTAAAAAAAATGTTATTATCTTATGTTTAGTTTTTTATTTTACTAATTTCATTTAAAGAAATGTTATTGTTTTTATGATTAATTTCATCTATATATAATAGTTTTTTTACTAATTACATTTAAAGAAATGTTATTGTTTTTATGATTAATTTTTTTCATTAATTTCATCTCTATTATATATATAATAGGTAAAAGATCTCAATATTATATATGATTGACACAAAATATCAAACCTAGACATGGATGGAATATTTACGTCAAATAAAAGTCATAATATAATAGTTAATCATAAAAATCATATAATCAACACATAGAAATATTTAATTATGACACAAAATATCCAACCTAGACATGGATGGAATATTTACGTCAAATAAAAGTCATAATATCATAATTAATCATAAAAATCATATAATCAACACATAGACCATATTTAATTATAATTAATTGTGATTAATTATAATAACTCTTAACAATATTTTACCATAGTCTATTCGTAAGCAATCATTATTAAATATAATGAACTTTAATTAAAGTAATTATTTGAAATATAAACCATTATAGTTTATTATAAATTTAAATTATTTCTTATTTTATTTTAATAATAATAATTTAATTTACTATATGTTAATTTTTTTTATGATATTTTCTTGTCTACAAGAGAATTTCTCTCCACAATATGTCTTTATTTTATTTTTATTTATATAAATAATTATTGATAGTTTTTTTAATAATTGCACCGAGTTGAACGAGGTGCTCTACAACCCAGTATGGGGGAGATCTTCTAACGTCATGTACCGTTACATCCAATAAAACGTAAAAATGTAGCGTTACATCTAATAAAACGTAAAAGGTGATTGCGCGTAAAAATAAGAAAAAAAAAAGTAAGTAAAGTAAAGTAAGGTAAAAAGAAGTAAAGTAAAAAGAAGCAAGTAAAGTAAAGTAAAGTAAAAAGAAGTAACGTAAAGTAAAGTAAGTATGGGGAGATGTTGTAACGTTTGTGATGTAATGTTTGTTACTAACAAAATAATTAAAAAAATTCATGTCCACTCATAAAAGAATTATGGAAAGTATTTAAAAAAATCCACTTTGGTCCAAAAATAAAATATTATGAAAAATAATTAAAAAATACATGTTTGTTTATAAAATAAAAACTTAAAACTTAAACAGGATCTATCAATCAAGAGAGATTAAATTTCTTGAGTTTAAATTTAAAAAAAGAAATACACCTCAAGAAATTGGATCCCTCTCTGTGCTTGATAGATATGGGTTTAAGATGGATCTATGCTGGTGTAAACAATATTAATATTATCATATTTATAAAATGTTTCCTATTTTAATATTAATAATGTTATGTTAGGCCACCTGATCATCTAATGACGTTAGGCCACCTGTTGTTGGGAATTTTTCCAAGCTATCCATTATGGTTCCAGGCCAATTTATCTTCATTGATGCTCACATTGTGGACATACTTTTCATGGCCTGAGAGTGGATCCTACTTAGGACAATTTGGCTAGTTGGTTATGGTTATGATTAATCATATATGATTATATATTAATAATATTCATTTTTTAATTTTTTATATTATATTATTAATTTATTAAATATTATTTTTATAAAATAAATTAAGTAAAAATTAATAAACAATATATGCTTATATATATTATTAATATTTATTTTTAAATTTTTTATATTATAATATTAATATTAATATATGTTTTTTTTTTAATCTTCTTGGCGTTCTCCGAGGATTGAAAAAAAATTGGCAGCATTTCTGCTTGCAAATTCACATACCAAATAATTTTTAAACAAATAAATGCAAAATAAATTTAAATCCCTAAAAGTATTTCAAATTTAAAATAGTTTTGGTTTTTGTTTTGAAATGGTTTTCTGTTTTAGGTTCAAATGGTTTTTTTTTTCAATCCTCTTGGCGTTCTCGGAGGATTGAAAAAAAATGGGCAACATTTCGGCTTGTAAAATCACATTTTAAAATAAAACCGGTAGCATTTACGGGGTGAAATGCTACCGATTGATATAAAAACAAAATTAAATTAAATAATTTAAACAAATAAGTGACAAATATCTAAAACCCTAAATCTATTTCAAATTTGGTTTTTGTTTTGGTTTGAAATGGGTTTTTGTTTTGGTTTGAAATAGGTTTTTGTTTTAGTTAAATCAAATGGTTTTTTTTTTCAATAAGTTTGGTTTCAATGGCGGTTTTCGGTTTCAATGGCAGTTTAGTTTAATTACCTACATCCTAACCATTTCTAAAAAACTAAAATAAACCTAGATTTGATAAAAATACACAAATTTATACATAAAATAAGAAATATATATATATATATATATATATATTTAGTAACAAAACGAATGGTAGGATTTCCACCCACCTAGTGGAAGAGATGACATGGTGTTGTTGTGGGGAGGTCGCGTCACTGTGGCATCACTGTGGGTCGAGCGTGTGCTCGGTTGAGGTCCCGACTCACTGTGCTCTGTCTCTGTCTCTGTCCAACACGAAAACAGGGCCGGTCGGGCCCTGTTTTGTTTTTTATTTTCTCTGTCGCATTCCCTCGATCAAGGGTTTGCTCGATTGAGGGTCTGTCAATGCACAACCGCACGGACACTTTTTTTTTCTGACGGTTCGAACAAACCCTCGATCGAGGGTCTAACCAAACCCTTGATCGAGGTTTTGCTCGATCGAGGGTTTGGTTAGACCCTCGATCGAGGTTTTAAAACATCCTCGATCGAGGTATGTTAAAGCCCTCGATCGAGGTAGTTTTAAACCCTCGATTGAGCATATACAACCTCGATCGAGGTTCCAAAAAATGAATTTTTGCCTTGCAATCCGCCAAAAATGGTGAACCACATTCGTGGATTCACCCTTGAGTAAACTCTCCAAGGCCATAAAATGAAACAAGGAATTAATTAACGAGTGCAAAATTCATTACTAGTAGGAAGTACTTACCGGGAGATCGCATATTACACATGCATCAAGCACGAGGTTAAGGTAGGCGTATGTGTAAGATTGTCCCCTTTCCTTGCATTTAGTGGGATTTTGCATGTTAGGGGGTTTCTGTTGGATTGGAAAGTCCTTTGGGTGACACCAATTTAGAAGAGGATTTGGGTCTAGGATCTATGTCCTATGTTCACCGCCCATACGTAAAATATTGACCCACAAATGTTCTTCCTATATACTAAATGTGAAGCGGTATCTTTAGCAGCCTTTCCCGGGTTCCTCCCAAGGTAAATGAAAGTGGTAAGTGATTATGGTACCTAAGGTAGATACATAATCATCTGCCTTCGCTCCCTTGGAAGGATGCCCATCTTCATAAGGGTACTTGCACCTTGGGTTTTTAGTGGCGTGAGAGGTTACTATAAATGTCTCCTTCAAACCTTCATTGATTGGTATTAATTTCCTTTAACCCCAAGGATAATCTATGGAAGACCTTTGTTTTACTCTTCATTGTAGTGGGACTCTTGGAATTAGTTACCTTGCGATTCCACTCTTTGGGAGAGTAAGTTTGCTTCTTGGTACCTTTAGCTTTTCATAGGGGTGGGATCTTTGTTGTTTGTGACTAGTTTGGCCATAGGTTGAGTCATTTGATATTCTAGTAGTCACCATGGTTGTTAACATAGTCATTATTCAAGGATATTGGGTTGTGCCTCTCCCAACTTTGATGGACCAATGGCTAGACATAGAAGAAATAATCTTTCAAATGATTGTGAAACAACCACAAATTTAGGAACTCATGCTCATTCTTCACCACACACACACACTCTCCAATACTGGAACATTTTTATCCACTTGAGATCGAGTTTATCGATGAGATTCGACCCTCACACTTTAATCCTCCATTGATGAATATTAACAGTCATGTCCTGGTTCAAGTAGGAATTCCTCATTTCGTAAATCCTAGAGTTGGGGAGAATCATTGGTTACCGATGTATGGAATTGGAAATCCATCTTTCCATATGGGTTCATTCCCCTTTGTCTCTGGTTCACTAGGGGGAAACGCATATAGTTCCCCCACGATCCCTATGACCAATGCCAACATCCTGGTATATTTACCACCCATCACAAGTGTTGCTTTATGGGAACGCCTCTTGGACCATCTAACACTCTTTTTTCTACTTCATAATTCTTTTCTTCACTGTTGATCCACACTTCAATGCCTTCACCTAATACTCCCAATACTACTCACTCTTTTACTATGGGCCAATCAAAACCCCTTGTTATTGGGGCTAGTGGTGGGTTTGCAAATTTTCCTAGTATGCCTCGAGAGAACTCTACTATCACTTCTTCAAATTTTCTTTTGGGTGGAATTTACCAGTCAACGTTGGTATCACTACTAGTTCTAATTTTCTTGGAATTCATGCTATGCCTCATGATCCTTTCGGTACTTCAGTCTCTTCGAACATTGGTTTCCATTTTGGGTGGACCTTTGCTAGTACTGTTGGACTTTCTACTAGCACCAGCCAAACACTAGGGGGAAATATTGCACTTGGGTTTCCACGAAATCTAGGAAGTGAAGCAGTTGGGACTCATGTTTCGCAAGGGAGTCTGCCAGCTCCTTTCCTTTATGCTCATAATTTATTTTCCAACACCCGATTCTCATTGTTTCCAACACTAAATATTTTGGACCTCTCGTAGTTAACTAATGACCCAATGTGCCATCACCCATCATGGCCATCCATACCTATCATACTTCCATCAGACATTCCCAAGTTTGATGGAAAACCAAGTGAGTCAAGAATTTTCACTTCTGGTGGTTGCTCAACTCTTTGGTGGATGATAGTAATCACTTGAGGTTTTTCCAACACACCTTGACATGTGCTGCAATGAAATGGTATATTGATTTTCCCAGTGCCTCTTACCATGATTTTTCATCTTTAGCTTTGGAATTTTCGATACATTTTCAGTTTCCCATCCACTATGAGACTGGGACCAAGATTTTGATGTCACTATGTCAAAGTACCTCTACACATATTTTCGATGATATTCATGATTGGACAAGGAGACAACATCTCGTTCATGCTAAAATACCATGTTAGTTCCTAGCAGATTGGTTTGCCAAGTATTTATTTCCACCTATAGCCAAGTATGTTTATATGTTAGGTGCACTCATGGAGAAGCAAGTCATCATGAAGGTGAAACAACTATATTTGGTATATTCTCAATTTGGCACCTTATATGACATCATCCCTCATGCTCCTTGTCCTTAGATGGAACCACCTAAACCTACTCTCGATCCACATGCTGATGGGATTGTAGGTGCTATCTTGAACACTCTGATGAATCAATTGGTTGGTAAAATGGGTTGAATGACCATTAAATCATCCTCGACTACTAGCCAACCCATATCCCCATCATCTTTCACCCCTACCTAAACCTCCTAAGTAAATGTGGTGCAATCCACACCGACTGGAAAGGGTAATTAGCAAGGGGATAAGAAGAAAAATAATGATGGGAAAAACAATAATCCAACTACCAAATATACTGCTCAAGAAGGGGATGAAAATGAACCCTTTGTTTTCCTTGCAAAATTTGTCAAGGAGACCATCCCACACATCAATGTCTACACATGGAGGAAATTCAAAAGTATATGGCTCAGGGGGGGTCCACCTCACAACAAGATGTATTGAAAAATACTTTTCCATAACAACAATTGGTAGTTTCTAATCCCTCCCTTCCACAAGGAGATCAAGGTGACAAGTCCTATTCAAGGTTTCCTTCCAATGTTTTCTTGTGTGAACATGATGTTCTTTTGCATACCCATGCCCAAAACTATGATTCTTTGGGAGAAAACCTGGTCACACCCAATGTATACTCATCATAACCTAATAGATCCATTCACATTGAAAATCCACTATTCGATTTGCTACCTAACTTTCCAAAGGGGCTTCTGAAGAAGTCTACACAGAATCCTCATGAAATACTAGCTCAAAACTATAGCATCGTTGAGGACTTCGCTCAAGAACCTTGTGCTATGTCTTCCTTAGAATTCCTCCAAAGTTTCCCTGTACAATGAAAGGAATTGTTGAATGTGATCGGTGGTGTTGATATATCTGATTCAAAAATTATAGCTTTCAACCTTAAGCAAGCTCTCCCCTGGATTTATTCTTACGTATCTTTCTAGATTCAAGTTAAGTCTCATGATGTTAATATCTATTGTTGCATTGTTGATGAAGGAGCTTCCACCTATGTCATGTCTATTTCCTTTTAGAAGGATTTGGGTTCTCCGACTTTTTCCCCCTCCCAAACTATGTTGCAAGCATTTAATGGGAATGTGTTTCAACCTAAGGGGATAATTCCATCTTTTCCCATCGAGTTCAGAGGGAAGACAATTAACATCAACGTCGAGGTGGTTGATTCACCACCGAATTATAATATTCTTTTGGGAAGAATTTGGGCGTATCCTATGACTGCTGTGGTATTATCAGTTTTTTGTGTGATTTGTTTTCCCCATGAGGGGAAGGTAGTCACTATCAATCAATTAGACTACTGTACCAATGAACCATGAGATCCAAATGGTAAAAATATTCTTTGCATCAGTTCTTCCAACTCAACATACTCTAGTGTTGGGGTATAAATCTTCAAGGATCCTTCCTTGATGGGTACCTTCCCTATCCCACCCCGATTGTGTTATGTGGCATCATCCTCGGTTCAAGCAATGTCTTATATACCTATAGGATCATCTTCTATTGACCATGATACTACTTTGTTGACAACATATGAAGAGTTGGATATGTGGATAACATGAAACCCTTTTGTGACTTCTAGGGGAAAGTCACTAGTCACTGCAAGTCATATTGGAGACAAGTCACCAGTCACTAAAAGTCATACTGGAGACAAGCAACTAGTCACTGCAAGTCATGCTGGTGGAAAGCAACTAACTACTACAGGTCACAATGGGAGCATGGATATGGTTGAGTTTGATTCTTCCAATGGATATGCAAACTCTTGTGATGATGAGTTTGTTCATGCAAAGTCTACTACTGCTTTCATCTTTGATCTTCCTCACAAGTTTGATCTTATTTATCGTAGGTCCTGAGGCCATGGTGTTCTTGATCCTTTGTTGGTAGAATTGACCATGGTAACAAATATTGTGGAAGACATTAAAGTTGAAAGTATCCCCATCCAAGTAATTTGTATCAGATCTTCCCTTTTGTATTTTTTATCTATCATCATGGTATTGATTTTTCATAGATATAGGACTTTGCATTGGATTCCTGGTTGATTAGGGATGATGTTTTACAAATTGTTATGTTCAGTCAAGTATATTCAGAAACTTGCATGTAGGTTTAAATGCCTTCCCTTTGTTAGGATTCATTTAATCCTTTTGCCACCCAAATTTTGCTTTGGGTTGAACTTGTTGGATCCTGGTGCATAAGCCTTTTCTATCTACATTTTGCACCAGTATGACATAAGAGCCTACATATCATGGATTCCCTAGTTAGCACCTTGATTGCCATTTTTGTTCCCGTGATGAATTTTTCTCATAGGCTCGGGAGCCCTTTTAGTTTTACCATGACTTTGAGAAGAAGCCTCATGCCTCTCTTTCTCATCTATTTCAAGCCATCCTCTATAAGGATCCCATTTTTCTTCATTGTGCATTTTATTTTTCTCATTCTTGCTTGCACATCTATGCCTACTACTTCGTTGTAGCTTTCATACTACCATTTTATTCATTATGTTGCTCATCACTTACTTCCATTGCATTTTAATTCTAAATTGTATCCTTGGAAGAAGCATGTTGATGAGTGTTCACTTCCTTCCCAATAAATTTCCTGCATTTTGTTTTGCGTAGGTTTGTTCCATGCGCTTGGAACATAGTTGCATGCCCCATGAAACTCATTTATTCCACTATACTATAGCACTCTTTTATTTATTTTTCAAGATTTTATAATATGAAAAAAACACAAAAAATCCAATATTTATAAATAAATAATAATAAAATCACATGGTATTTTGGTGGCATCCACCGAACTTGAGGTATGATTCTTAACTGGCATACAGGGATAGGTTTTTCCTTGCATATTCCATTGCATTATTAACCTTCACTATTCCTATTTTATACCTTAGGCTCAATCTTTCCAAGTAGTGACATTATCCCTTCCTTCTTAGATGTTATCATTTATGCAATAGTGCCTACTTGTGATGGGAGCCTTAGATTCACACCTTGATTTCTAGTAGGTTCCCATATTGTCATTATTTTTAGGTATGGGAACTCTTATTTAGCCCTACCAATACTTGTCAGTGGGCCACATGCTCTTACTTTACATCTTTTTTATGGTTATATCCTAGGGGGTTCCCAACCATGTTATTTCACTCAATGTTTGCATGTTCTTATTGCTTCTTATGTCTTGGTGCCTATTGTTAATTTTATATTTTCCCCACTAATAATGATTTCTATAATGATTGCAAGTTCAAAGGTACGGATTAGTTTCTAGATCCACTTCCTAGATAATTAGTTAAGTATTTCAAGCAATGATGGGTTTCCCTTATTGATGGAATACCATTAACAGGCATGAGGGAGACCACCAATGATGATGATGGACCCGAAGGTACCCAGCACAATCTAGTGAGTGTGAATAAATGAGTTGATGTCGAACACTTGTAGAATCGCTCGATCATGAATCAATAGGGGAAACCCATCATTTTTTGAAATATTGAATTAATGAATTTGTCTCTAAATTTTGGTAAAATTATGTAGGAGGGAAACATTTAATTTATGCTCCTCATGAGTATTTATTACCTTATCATTGTATTTCCTACAACTCTAAAGTTCTACTTTGAGGATTCTCATGGTTTATTCCACGTCTAAGGGAGTCTCAATATTTTTTCTTTCATTACACTCTATTTCTAGAAATTTTGGTATGTCTTCCATGTCGACAATTACATTCCCACTTGTTTGAACACCAGCCATTATGTAGCAAAACAAAATAATAATAATAAATCGCTAATCATAACCCCATAATCACTATAATATATTTTTATGTTTGAGCACACACATCCCGTATTGTTGTAACCTTGGATCAAACACCAATTTATAACATTCCCCTATATTAATTTAACAAAACAAGGCTAAATATGTTTTTCCTTATCTATATGAACTAATTGATCCAATGGTATTAATAACTCACTATCATTTGAGCCTTTGGCATGTGTATTTCTCCATAATAGGCTAAAAGGTAGAGAAATGGTAGGTAGCAGAGTGCAAAATAAGTCATTCACACTATGACTGTTGTGTAGAGTGAGAGGGTGATCCGAAATGAATTCCCATTGACTACACAATCACCTACTAGATTGAAGGTAGAGGCTAAAGAGTAACATGACCTAGGATGTTGCTACATAGTTGCTTTGGGACAATGTAAGATTTTGAGGTTGGGGGAGATGTTGGAGGACATCTTAGGCCTTAAGATTTTGAGGTTGGGGGAGATGTTGGAGGACATCTTAGGCCTTTGTAAAAGTCATCATGGGATATAATAATACATTATATATTATGATAAAGTGAATATATGAATATAAATGTATAAGCAAAGTAAATGATAAGCATGTAAGAGAACTTTGTGGATGATTATTTGGAGTGGGTACAATTCGTTTAACTATATTCCCTTTGATTGTATATATGCCATTGAAGAATGAAAATAATTTGGATGACTATCCTTCCCACATAAATCTCTTGAGTATTTAAGTGTGTATGTGTGCATTTCTAAAATTTAGTTGCTTTCTTGAATTTGTGTTGAAACAATAGTTTCCACACCATCTTTGTGCCTTGAAACCCATTTTCCCCACACAACCTATTCACGACACCCATAACCCACTAGAAAACTAAAGAATCTTGACCATGGCCACAAGAACCATTCCTATTTATGCTTGAAGGTCCATTCTTCTTAGGTCTCAAGGCACATTCTTGGTTAGGCCTTGGTACTCATTCACGGTTCAGAAAACCCTCATTTTCTTAATGTTTTGTTGAATGTTCTGGTCAATTTGGGTGTTTTTTTGTTTAAATAAAAATAGAAAGGCATGAAGCATGACTTGGATTATGACATTTATATGAGACATTAAATGATATTCATTTTTATTTGTTTTCTGGCATGTTATCATCATAGAAACTAAGAACTATTGTCGAAATAATAATGACTGAAGTGTGAAAAGACTACTACAACTATACAAAGAATTTTCTTTTGTGGAATTTGTTGGAAGTGTTTTCTTCATTTAGAAATTAGCCAATGGTAATATGGTTGCATTCTTAGCATATTTATCTACCCAACTTCTTCAAATACCTTCAAGGTATGCTAATGTCAACTAAAAATATATATAGGGCTTATGTGTGGACATGATTTTGAGAAGAAATCCATGTAGAGAAGATTATAAAAATATATGTAAGGATTATGTGTGGACATGATTTTGGGAAGAAAACTAAAAATATATATAGGGATTATGTGTGGACATGATTTTGGGAAGAAATCCATGGAGAGAGGATTATAAAAATATATGTAAGGATTACGTGTGGACATGATTTTGGGAAGAAAGTCATGGAGAAAGGATTATATAAATTGGAGTAACTTGGATGATGAAAATCAATTAAGAGAACTTTAAGTTGAATGGGGATCATAGTAGACATCAAAAAATAAAAGGAAAATAACATCAAATAAGCCCATGTAATTGGAAAATGAGGGGAAGGAAGTAATAAAATGAAGGACCTAGTGTTTAGTATGAAGTGGAAGGTAAATTAAATACATTCTTCTCCAATAATTGTATAAACAGTTATACAAACATAAAAATATTGGAGAAATAATGTTTAGTGGATGAATGGCTAATTTGATTTCCAAAATGTAAGGTAAGATATAATAATACAAAAATAACCAATACTCTCCAACAAAATTTGTGAATGTCTTCACTTTAATATTTTTGATAGATTTAGATTTTGGTGACACCATGAATAACATGGAAAATACATGCTACCCTTTTTTTAGAAATCATTCCATTGAAACATGATATAGTACCTTATGCAATGTATATACATACATGTAGGCCAATGATTTGTATTTGTTATGTTGTTTCTTTGGCAATCAAATGTCTCTTCAGTCACATTACAATGTTTCACAAATTAGTTTCAATAAAAAATATTCAAGCAAAAAAAATTACATAGATCACCATATGATACCATTTCAAGCCATTAGTAGCTTGCACCAACACTAAATTAAGAAATAGATATGAAATTTAATGTTGGTATGCATGGAAAATCCCTCCTAGTGTCGCCAAAAATCCTTAACTATAATACATGAATAGTTCACACAATCCTCTCTCCACAACATTTTTCCCATTATCTAGTATGCATACAAGAATACAAGTATTTTCTATAACATTAGCATAAACTACAATTTTTTTAAGAAATCAAGAACATAAATATACTTAAAATGCAACCACATAACATGTTATGGATGAGCAGTTCTAAATGAAGAACCGATTCCAACCATATCCCCTTAACCATGAAAAAAATTGGACAACTATAACTGGCTTTACATTTTCTATTAATTATTATTTTCAACAATAATATATAACAATATTATCATTAATATTATAATGATAATATGTTAAAAGATAAATAAAAAAAATATACCATTTAATCTCTCATATAAATGTCATGACAATTTTTTTCATGTCTACTATGATCCTCATAGGGTAACTAATTCTTTTTAAGTTATTATTATTATTATAATTATCTAAATTAGTTGTGATGCTTGAATTTCAACCTCAAATGTACAGGATAGATAAATAGGTATCAATATGAATGTTTATGCATAGTGTTATTTTATATTGCCAAGACGTTGAGTGCGAGTAACATGAATGTCAATGATATTGAAATGACTTTTAATTATATATAGTTTTATTAAATAAAGAAAGTGTTTCTAATCATTTTCCTTTAATAACCAAATTTTTTGAAAAGTTACATCATTGTGTGAGTGCACTTTTTCTTTAACACCAATTCAACGCCACGCGGAGGAAAATTTGGAGGCATATATAAGTTATGATGAGGTTCATAAAAAATGGGAGCAATTCAATAGAAATGCTCACATGTTCTTAATGAGTATGAGTTATGTGGAGGTCCATAAAAAGATGAGAGCAATTCAAATAGAAATGCTCACATGTTCTTAATGAGTATGTACGTTCCTAAAATTCACAAAAACGTATGCATTCTCTTTGAATTCCTATCACATTCAAAAATAAGTTCCCTCTTAATTATCTTATTTTTATTATATCTTATCATTATTATCTTATTTTTATTATATCTTATCTTTATTATAGTAATAAAAATATTTGATAATGTTTATTAATAAATATATTTACATATAATAAGGTCTTGTTTTTTTATTAATAAATATATTTACATATAATAAGATATTTGATAGTTTTTGTAAGTGAAATTGTATTTTTTTCATTAAATATAATTAAAAAACACATTTTACTTACAAACAATATAACACTTCACATTTTTAAATAAAATGAAACAAAAAACAATATCAACCACACATCAATAAATATATATAGATATAGTCTCACTATAATCTAGACTACTCATATATATATATATATATATAATTAATGTTTAAGTATAGTTTTAATAATTTTGTAAAGAAATAATATTTATATTATTAGTAATAATTTTATTTTATTTTTTATAATTTTATATTTTTCACTTTAAAATGAATATATATCTTAATATTTATAATTTCAATTAAAGATTACAAAATTGTCTTTAGACTCAACCATTCTTTTAATGTGAGAGACTACAAAACTATAAGTGTCATAGAAACTCACAAGTATTATTGAAAGAGAGTTATAATACTAGCACACCTACTTAATACTAATAGGTCACAAGTTAAGTGCAATGAACAAGTTATATGTTAGTTGTTCTCCATGCTTAGTTGTAATCACATGTTTTCTATGCCTCATTTACCCACATCTAACCTTTTTTAGTTAAACCAATCGTATATCACTATCCATTCCATGCATCAATTATTTTTTATATTTCTTTTCTTATAATTATTTATTTATTTCATAATTTTAAATAGAGAAAATCAATGTAAAAATTTGTATATATAAGTGTTTATAAATTTATTTTTATTATTTTCCTATTATAATAATTGACTTTTTTATTTATATATTAGTTTTTATTATTTTATTTATTGTAATATTTTGTTTAATTAAATATTTTATTTTATTTATTACATTAATTTATATCATTATAAATGTAAATAGGAGTTAATTTTTTTAATTGCAATTTTTTATACCTATATAAATATGAAGAAATATTTTTCTTTAATTATTTAATTATTTTTAATATACATTAAAATGTTTTATTTAATAAAACTAATTTATATAGATATAAAGAAATCAAAGTTTACTTTTATAACCATATAAATATGAAGAAATGTTTGTAGTTTAATCATTTAATTCCTTTTAACAATTAATAATTCAAAGTTAAATTGAATTTAAAGTTATATATATAAACTTGATATATTATTAAAATTGATTTAAATTTCCATAATATATAAATTTAAATCTATTTTAACAATATAAACTTTTGATGATATAAAGTAGATGTAAATTCCACATTCATATTCATCCCCTCTAATTTTATAAATTTGTTTTCATAACTTTATGTCTCACTACTATAAATTTGTGTTGTACAAATTCTTCTCTAAACACCACCTTAATCATGAGAGTGGAGTAAGTTTTCAGAATTTTGACTCTCAACCTCTATGTCTCTAACCACCACCTTCATCATGAGAGTGGATCAAGCTTTTACAAATTTGACCACCAACTTTCATCTCCCTAACTTCCACCCTCATCATGATAATGGAACAAGTTTGCACAACTTTGACCCCAACTCTTAGAGTTCTAATAATCCAATCATTAAAATCACCCATAAATTTGTTCACACACATTCTTTCCTAACTCCCACTCTCATCATAGAAATAAACTAATTTTATACAACTTAGACTTCTAATCCATCTCCACCTTCACTATCTCCAACTTCACTACAAGAAAGAAGTATAGGTTCCACCATAAATTTGTTTGCACACATCTTTCCCAACCTCATCATGAACATGAAGGTCTTTGACTACATATTCACTTCCATTTCAAAGGTAAGAATGCTATGAATGTGAAGTTATACAATTCCTATCATTAAGTGGATATGACATGAAGGTGGAGCAAATTTGTCTAACTTTGACTACATATTCACCTATACAATTCTTATCATTAAGTAGATATGACAGTCAATTATTTTTTTATTTAGAATTTCATCTCTACCCATTACCAACACCTATAATGAAAGTGACGGTGACGATGGGTATGGATGAAATTGCAAGTGGGAAATTGATGATGTTTTATACAACTTCACAAAAATCAGGATAAAAGTAAAATTATGGAAAACCACTTAACCCCACCTTCCTGTGAGTAATGAGGGTGGGGTGAAGTTGTGACCCGTACTGCACTCATATTCAATATTCATAAGGATAGTGGGAATTTATCCCTACCCTCACCCTCTAGAATCATGGGAGTCCCAATTCTCACTGTGACTGATATCTGGGTCAATAATAGCCTTCCTACCTCATTAGTCTTAGTGGTGGGATACCACTCACTTACAACTGTAAATTGGTTGAGGCATCCTGTCCTCATTTTCTTTCGTTATTATGGCCTTTATATACTAATTGTTGCCAACCAACTTGCCACACGCTGAGGTATCTACTGTGAGAATAACTGTGTATCGTTGCAGAATCCAAATCCCTCTCAGCGCCCTTCATGGAAACGCAGTCAGTTTCAGTTGATCAGCGGCGTCCTCACGCCCTATTATTTCCATTTCCATTACAGGGCCATATCAAGCCTTTCATGAACTTGGCCAAGATTTTGTCCAACCGCGGTTTCTATGTCACTTTTGTGAGTACTGAATTTGTTCTAAAGCGCCTTGCGGAATCTGGTGGAAGTATAGAGCATAGTGAGCACGAGATGAATAATGTATATAACATAAAATTCGAAACATTTCCCGACGGACTGCCTCCCCAACACGAACGCAGTACTAAAAATCTTCTTGAGCTCTTCCAATCCATGGATGATAATGCGTATATGCACTTCCACAAGTTGATGGAGAAACTGCAGAATCTTCCCAACGTTCCTCCAGTGACGTTTATAGTGACGGATGGACTTTTATCAAAGACGCAGGATATTGCAGACCAATATGGTGTTCCCAGAGTAGCCTTCTGGACGACCAGTGCCTGCGGGTTCATGGGGTTTTTCGCCATGCCTCTTCTAATCAACAAAGGATATCTTCCTCTCAAAGGTACGTAATATATAAATATATGAATATGAATAATGATCATTGATAACACGTTCTTTACTCTGCCAATACCCAAAAAGCGAGGTCTACAAGAGATGAGTGCCACAGTAGGCAGTAGGCACTTATGTGTGTGATTCTGTTTAATAAATAGATAATAGGGATTAAGATAGTAATTTTTATTATTTATTATCTATTCAGGTTTTAATTGTTTTAGGTTTTAATTATTTTATGATGATGATCTCAGAGTAGGGATCAAAATGTCTAGTTTCAAACTTTCTAATGCAACTCCTTCTTATTATCAAAATAATAATCGTTAGAAGTTTTGCATTTCCATATTTATTTGTATTTTATAGGAATGATGATAAATGACTTTAGTTTTTATATTATTTTTTCATTATCATTGCTATAAAGTAATGATAGTTGTGTAAATTCATTATTTAGTATTAGATTTTAAGATTTTGAGATCCAGCAGCAAGTAATGAGTAAGCAATGAACCTGAGACAGTAATCATTATATTTTTTTGATATTATTTCTATAACTTTTATATAACCAAAGAGATCTACCTCTTTAATGTTCATATAAGTCAATCATGAAATTCTACTTTTCATCGTAACACAAACTTTTATCGTATTATTTGGTAAATATGAATAGATTTTAGTAGTGGTATCTGAATGCACGCTCCTCTTTATGATTGTAACTCAGATTTTATTAATGTGGTAAGGGATTTTATTAATTTTGTAATTAGATGGTAATAACCAGCTTGCAGTAGTTTAATAAATGTTGTATAGGTTGAGATATATAAAATTAGATCTGAAATATTTCAAATTCAACTATATATATCCAGTTTTTATAGCATTTATTTGACTCTGCAAGTAGGTTGGTTATTGTTTATTCAAATCCAATGATATATATCTGAGCCGATATAGGCTGCAGGGTCTGAGCTTATCTCGATTGTTGATTTTCACTATCCAATGGATATGGAGCAAGGTCAATCTTTGTTCCATGCCAGTTGGATAGAGGGAATCAGCAAATCCAAATAAGGATGGCATGCGAAATAAGGATGGCCTGCTGCAGGCTGATTATTGTTCAGATTATTGTTCACTCAGGGTAGAGGGTTCTACTCTCAGAACTTGGTATTCTTGGTATTTTTCATGATCTGAAAAGACTAGGACTAAATTTAATGAGTTTTCTCAATTTTCTCTGGTTATATATTTTGACAGATGAGAGCTGCCTCACCAGTGAGTATCTCGATGAAGTGAGAATAACTTGCATTCCCGGGATGCCCCCGCTGCGGTTGCGAGAGCTGCCTAGCTGCTGCTTAGTCACAGACTCTTCGGATCCTGTTTTTCAAAATGCAATAATTCAAAGCCAAGGCACATTATCTGCAGCTGCATTAATACTTAACACATTCGATGAGCTCGAAGGCCCAGTCTTGGAGGCACTCTCTGTTAACTTCCCTATCTATGCCATTGGTCCTCTGCTGCTCTCTCAGTCATTCCATTGTAAGGATAAGGATGAAACAGCAGATGAATTGAGTATGTGGAAAGAAGAAAGTAGCTGTCTCACATGGTTGGATACTCGAAAGCCATGCTCTGTCTTGTACGTTTGTTTGGGAAGCCTGGCAGTTTTGTCTAATGAACAACTCCTCGAATTTGCATGGGGATTGGCTTCCAGCAACCAATCCTTCTTGTGGGTTGTCAGGTCAGATATAATTCATGGTGAATCTGCCATATTACCCAAGGAGTTCGTGGAGGAAACCAAGGATAGAGGTCTGTTGGTTGGATGGGCGCCCCAGATAAAGGTACTGTCTCACTCGTCTGTGGGGGGGTTTCTAACTCACAGCGGGTGGAACTCCACATTGGAAAGCATAAGCGCGGGAGTGCCGATGATGTGCTGGCCATTCTTTGCCGAGCAAGAAACAAATGCGAAATTCGTTTGTGAAGAGTGGGGAATAGGATTGCATGTGAAAAAAACGGTGAAGAGAGAAGAGTTGGCGATGTTGGTGAGGAATTTGATAAAAGGAGAAGAAGGAGATGAAATGAGGAAAAGAATTGGAAAAGTGAAGGAAACTGCGAAGCGAGCAGTCGAGGAAGGAGGATCTTCTAAGAACAACTTAGACAAGTTACTCCGCCAGATAATCCTTAAAAGAATGCACCAAATGATAATCCAGAACGTTGAAGCAGATCGTTAGAAGAAAGAACGAAAGATCCCAGTATTTTCATTGCATTTCTCAATAAATTTACTCTCTATTGGTCCTTGCATATGTACTTTCAGGCTGTTCATTTTCAATTAGCTCGTTTATGGCTTTGTGAGTAGCCCGAGTTTGAGGCCATATTTCTTTCCGAATTGTTGCATCGGAATGCATGGGTTAGGGTTGAGAGCAAGTGTTTACCTCATCCATGTGTGTTTTTCATAAGGCATATGTAGGGTTGAACCATGAGACACCCTCTCTTTTAACCTCTATGAAGATTGCGGATTTGATTTTAAGAGTTGGCATGAAATGGTGTCTGGTGTGTTTTGAGGAAACTCGGAAAGTATGAGAAAAAGCTGTGTTTTGAGGAAACTCGGAAAGTATGAGAAAATGAGAAAAAAAAGAAAGAAAGCATGAAATGTTTCTTTTCCACTTTATCAACTGAAATTTAAAAGAAAAAAATTATGTTTCTAAAATTTAAATTAAAAATAATTTATAATCTTCCAAGAAATTATATGGGAACATTTGTTGTTATCTTGTCAACGAAGCTTGGTGTGGTGTGCAGTGGTGCTCTGAACATTTATGATTATTCCAGTACAAGAATGATTTAGAAACCAGCATTACACAAATTTACACTTAAATTATTTGTAGTGGAAAATGATGGTTTGGAACTCAATCCATCTTCCATGTGTTTTATACTCATTAAATTCTGTATTTATTTATAGTGGAAAATGATGGTTTGGAAGTCAATCCATCTTTCATGTGTTTTATACTCATTATAAGCCATTAGTGGGAGTCTTATTAGCCTGAATTAAATATTTTAAAATTTTATCACTCTTAGAAAATAAGCTTTTAAAAATTTACGTGTATTATGATTAAGGATTTATAAAAGGTACATGTATATTTTAATATAAAATCTTGTTTTAACTTGTACAAGCCTTAGTAGTGTATGGTTAATTAGGACTTTGGTATTATTAGAATTAACCAAGATTATTTATGGATGTACAATGTATGTATAATTATAGAGGTATTGAGTTTAATTAAAAGATTTAGTTAAAATTTTATAAAATTTAATTAAGACATATGGGACAACCATATTTATAAGAATTAAGGGCATGTGCAAATTAATGAGGGTCACTTTTGGCCTGTTAGATGCAATAGAAAAGTGAAAAATCAGGCATCCCTCAACTTACTTGGTTTTTTTGAGATACTTACACAAGATATCTTGCATTGAGTAAAAAAGATGAAATGTAGGAAATTGAGTCAGGTTTCCCAATATATAAGTTTTAAGTATTGAAAATTTACATGACACACTTTTTATTTTTTTTGGCAAATGATATATGTTTTTGTGGGTGCATCCTTTGAGTGCCTAAATGATGGTTTCGCGCTACAAAAATTGGTATACATGTATAAAACCAGTAGCACTAGTGCAACACTATTTTTCCAAAATTAAATGTTTATTTTATTTATTTATTTTTTAATTATGTAAGTGACCAAACCTCGAGAACGGTACGTCGAATGTGGGTGCATCCTTTGAAGGTCTTAATTCAGTTATTTCGACTTGGATTTTTTATAGCATGTAGAGGTCAGTGTCTACTAGTGCAAAATACAATTTTTTTTTAAAATGTTTGTGAAATGAAAACGTTATGGAATAAACACTAACAACATGTTTTTTGACTTAAGGAGTGATGACACAAGAAAATTAGGAAACAAATAGAAAATCTCAATATTTTATTTTTAAAATTACATATTTGGAATCTGCATAAAAAATGCTATCTATGCCAAAAATTTCGACATTAATGGTCATGTATGTCATGCTATAAAGAGCAGTGAAAAATAGGCATATTGAGAAAAATGGTGGAAATGCCCAATTAACTATGGCTCAGTAAATTCCATAGCACATTTTTGGTAAGTCTGAACCAACCACATAGGACTATGGATGACACGTGGGCGCAGGAGGAGGGGGTTATTACGTGCACAGGAACGCGTGCGCGTTCTATTTAAATTCAAATATTTTGGTTGGCGTGCTTGGTGTTAGAAGAAACAGGCGCACGTTTTGTATATACAAAACACTCAACATAACACGCATGTTATTAACTTCACAAATTTATGTTTTCAAGTGTTGAATGGAGATAAATGGGGTGAGAGAGAGAAGAGAGATATGAGATGGAGGGCAAGGGACATAAATTTAAGGAGTTGGGGATAGTAATGATCAGGGAGGAAAATTAAAGGCCTAAACCCATAAGGACTAAGTCCCAAACCCCCTAAATATCTACACCCCTAAGCACCTAATACCTTAACACATAATCCCTTACCCAATAAATAGTTGATCCTAAATCCCTTAATCTATAAAGGTATTACTCCTTAAATCCCTAGTCCCTTAATTAACCATTTATCTCCCCTCACCGTTGTCCTTACCCTCTAATTCCCTAAGTCTTTAACACTATAACACCTTAGACCTCAATTCCTAACCTCTTAAAACCTAACCCCCTAAGCCCATAGTCCTTAATCCCTTTACCCCTAAATTCCAAACTACTAAACCCTTTAAGTCCTTTAATTGTTTACCTGTAATCCTTTAACCATTATCCCTCTAAGCTCTTGTTTACCCTATATAGGTAAAATAATTCTTTACCTCTACACTGCGTTTGCATGTGCGACCTCCCTTGTGCTAGTATGCCCTGCATTTTCTTGTGCACTCTACGTTTTCATGTGTGGTGTTTGTTTGCATGATAGATCTATGTTTGCTTGAGCTCTCTCCCTCTATATTGATCACTCCTCTCTCAGCTTTGGAATTTTTGCTTGTGCTTCTGCATTAGTTTCTTTAAACTCTAATTTACTCCTTATAATACTTTAAGCCTTTAACCCCTTCACCATTAATTCCTAACCTCATAAACCCTAACACACTAACCCTAGAGTACTAAATCAATTAACCCCCAAGGCCGCTAACCCCTAAACCCCCTAGCCACTTTATCTATAATCCCACAATCCCTAACCACTAATACCTAGTCCACCCCTAACTCCTAAATAGTCTAACCCATATTACTTAAAAAGATCAAATCCCTAAGCCCTTAACCCTAGAAACAATTAAACCTTTTCCACCTAATCATAACCCCCACCCCTAAGCCCATATTCCACCTACTCATAACCCCCTCCCCTCTCTATCTGAAAACCCCTAAAAACACCTCCCTATCCACCACCCCCCCTTCTCTCTAACCCCTCCTCTCCCTCTCCCTAATCCCAACCACTCTTAAACCCCCCTCTCTATATCTCTGTCCTAATCTTGTCACTTCTAACCCTCGCTCACTCTCTCCCCTCCTACACCCAACCCGTACTACTCCCCTCTCTCTATCTCTTATGTACTCCTCTACCAAACCCTATCCCACACCCCTCTCTCTCTTCTAACCCCCTGACACCGTCCTCCCTCTCTATCTCTCTATAACCCATTAACCAACCCCACCCATGCCTAACCACCTCCCCTCTCTTATTGTCTCTCCCACTCCCCATACCCCAAACCCCCCTCTCTCTATGCCCTCCTCCTCATAACCCTTACAAAACCCCTCTCTCACTCTATCTTCCCTATTTCTACACCTCTCTCTCTCTCTCTATACCCCCTCTCCCTCTCCCTAACCTCTCCCCCATCCCTAACCATCCTAATCGTTCTATCTCTCTCCTACTCCCCCTAGCCCGTACTAGTCTCTCTCTCTTCCCTACACCTCCTCCTATCTCTAACTACACCTCCCATCTCTCTTTCTCAATCCCTACAACTTACACCCTCTCTCTCTCTCTCTCCCACCCTAACCATTACTAACCCCCTCTCTCATTCTCTCTCTCTCTTCCCCCCTCACTAACCCCCCTCCTAGCCCCTTACCCCTAACTAACCCCTCCTTCTCTCTCTCTCTCTCCCCCCTACTCCCCCCCCCTCTCTCTCTCATAATTGCCCTTCCCCTACCACTAACCACCCCCCATCTCTAACCCCTGATCCCCTTGACCCCTTAGCCCCTAACACCAAATCCCTATTTAACCTCCTAACCCATAGAACATAAAGCCCAAAACCTTTTAATATAAGTAGGGATGTAGGGAAATAAAGGGAATTTATTTTCTCGGGAAGAAACTATTAAATAAGGTTTTGATGAAAATGCAAATTGTGTAGATTACCATAACGTTAGCACGTTTTTGGCCACTAGACGTTATTTAGCCGTGCATCAAACATATTAATTGCCTAGGAATTTTTTAACATTGAAGAAACGAAGGCGCATTATAGTTTTAAGAAATGCTAGTGTGTTTTGTGTATCCATAACTCTAGCGCATTTTGTCTATGCAAAAATTCAGCAGAATACTCTGCCTATTTCATACCCGAAGTTTGCATTTTGTCTCCCCGACAACGCTGCAAAAAGAATTCATACTCTATGTTCACAATCAGCAATCAAGGCAATTGAGGAAGCTTGATACTCTATGTTCACAATCATCAAGCTTGAAGAGGATTCTACATTTAGCAGTGGGAAATTGAGGATTCTACATTCACAATTAGCAAGCTTCAAGAGGATTCTACATTCACAATTAACAAGCTTCAAGAGGATTCTACATTCACAATTTCAAGCAAGCTTGAGGAATTTATATGAACACAATTGAAGAAGAATCTACATTCACTATTGAGCAAGCTTGAAGAACCTATATTCACAAATGATGAATTTTCTATATTCACAAGTGAGGTAGAAGTTACTTTCACATTTGAGAAAGCTTGAGGAATCTATATTCACAATTGAGGAAGTATCTATATTCACAATTGAGGAAGTATCTATATTCACAATTGAGCAAGCTTGAATAACCTATATTCACAATTAAGAAAGAATTTGGATATTTGAATAGTTGAGCACACCTCTAGAATCTATTTTCTTAGTATTGCTCATTGTGGCCATGGGGAATTCACGTTATCGAAAAAAGGAAATCGGCAAGGAAAGAGAAACCTCAAGAAACCATGGAAGAAGTTAGAGAAAAGAAAATATTGGAAATGTGGAATCAAAGGCATTCCATGGAAACTCATCCAATTCCAACCGTATATGATGCCACGGTCATTCCTACCCATCCACGACAAGAAAAATGGAAAAAATCACTAGAGGGGCCCTCAATTTCAACATTTGATGAACAATCACCCCATGGCACTAGTCAAGAAATAAAATGTAGGTTCTCATCGGGGGATGTTTCAATTCCCACATCAGGTCAACCTCAAACTATGGTAGTGAATGACTTGTTGGGTTGTGGTTATACAAGCGACGAAGTTAGGGAGGCATTGAATGAAGGATTTACAATGAAAGAAGCAAATGTTATGGAGACCATCCAAGAGAAAGTACAATTTCCCACATCCAACTACCACAAGAGAATGAAAGACAAGAGGATCCTATTGAAACGCCGAAGCGTCCTAGTGATGTTGTACATGCTCCAGCTCCAACACCCTTACCTCCATTAGCAACTACACACCGAAGAAATTTGAAGCGTATACAGGTTGATGAAACTCTCATTAGTTAACTTGAAGGTATGTTGTCTAAACGTGCTATTGCCTATCAAACTCGACAAATACTTGATAACTTTTTTTATTCTAAATGTGATGGGGACAAGTGCAAATTATTTTTATCATTGTTAAAATTTAGGTCTATGTTTGTTGTTAGAAGAACATTAAGGATAAAGATGACCAAAAAGTCAGAACCAAGTTCTCATATTGTTAAAATTTTAGTAGATGCATTCAATACAATTGGAAAGAAATCTCGCTCAAAGGATCGCAATGCGGCTCACCGTGTGTTGTCATAATCAATCGTGAACAAAAACACTAGGGCACTTCGTTTTCTTAAACCTACCTCCAAAATTATTAATTTGAATGTGAATACACTTCGTAGGTATTGTATTAGAAGAGAACAACTTGAAACCAGTCAAACAGATGTTTGGGCCTTCATTGGCAGGGTGCCACACTCTGATATGAATCTCATTGATGCGGTAAAGGGATTAGTGCAATCCATTTGGCATGAAAACACTAGACCTTCTTCCAACCAAAAAGATGCATTAAAATTGAGAAGGGGTTGAAAGGATCGTGAACCACACATTAAACATTTTCTTGATATAACACAAACATAATTATTTGAGAGATTTAGGAATGAACATAACGAACTTAACTTGGGCCAAGATCCTTTGAAAAATGCAAACCATGGTATGTTAAAATAAACACAATTCATAACACATGTTGTTGTCGATACCACATTTTGTATGGTTACTATTATGACACATATACATATATTTTTCGTGTATTGCATAACACTCTTGTGCAAGAATGATCAGCTACATTACCACTGATGTCATCTAGAGACTTTATTCACAGCATTTTGTGTAGTAGGCCAAACAATTGCATATTTTATCAAAAAACTTGCATAAATGGGACATGCCCAGGGTGTGGTAGATTGGCATTATTGGAAAAATGCATACATGTGACCGATGAGCATGAATTTGGGAGGAAGGAGGTGAACTTGCAATCATTCAAAAACATCACGTATGATATTGATGGAGGGAACGAAAAAAAAAAATACAACTGGTCACTTCTTAGGTTGGGAATGAGTTATTGAATACTATTTTTTCTTCAGATTGCAATTTCATATGTAAAAATATATTGATATATGTCTTTATTGTTGATCTACCAAGTACGGGTTTGCGACTTCATGGAGGAATTCTATGAAAAGACACAATAGTATTTAAATCATGTACATGTGGCTCATTGGCAAGATGAGTAGTTTAGAATGTGCAGGGATACATTTCCTATTGGGACTATCTTATCAATGGTCGATTTTGCGGAAAACTACACTCTTCAACCGCAAAATGAGATTCAGAGTCAATACTATCACTCATACCAGGTCAACATAATGGTCCATATCACCTATAGACATGGGGAAGATAGTACTGAAGACAACAGGGTTATATTAAAGGAGTATCACTTCTACATAAGTGATGACAGGTGTCACGACTTGGCTTTTGTACAACAAAACTTTCAAATGTTCTACAGCCACTTGAACGATAACATTATATAGATGGAATAACATCGGATTTGGTCTGACGGTTGTGCATGGCAATTCAAAAATGCCCGTATCTTCCAATGGTTGTGTATGCTCCACAAAACGCACAAGGTGCCACATATTTGGAATTTTTTTGAGACCGGACACGGAAAAGGTGAACATGATGGAGCAGGTGCATGCATCAAGACTACATTATGCAAGAAAGAAATGAAGTTCACAAATGTATCACTCATCCGAGATGCAAAAACCATCGTTGAATGGTGTGATTCAGTCATGGGGGAGGGAGCAAGAAGACATGAAAATCACTCAACTATGAAAGCACATGTACATAGATATTTTTGGGAGGTGGTATATATAGATCGATCATAGTTATATGAGTGAAAGACCATCCAAGGAACTCATGCATTTCATTCAGTTAGAACGTCGAACAATGCTATACTTGAAATGTGGACAAGGAAACTCTCATGTTTTTATTCTCCATGCAAAAGCTGTGAATGGGACGAATGTGAATCCACGGATTGGGTTGATAGTTGGGACCGTGTATCACTCCCCATTGGTCGATGGATAGCTACATAATTATCCCAGTTGGAAGAGGACCAATCAAGTATTTCACCAGACTATGACCACATATCATATCTCGTACAACCAGGTTCGATTAATATTTTGATATTTTTGACAACTAGTTATGTCTAATTAGCTGTGTATATTTTTGATATTTTTGACAATTAGTTGTGTCTAATTAGTTGATTGAAACACTGGCACTATATTTTCTCCAAGGAACATATACATAGTGGTTTCCCCAAGACTTAATGCATGGCACACCGACTATTGGCTAGCACGTTGCTTAGAGGGGAAGCAAACCCTAAATGTCCCATTACGAGACTCTGAGGCCAATGATTTTCCGATTGGGTCGATGGTTATAAAAGGAGAATATTTGAACCAGGTTTCCCACTCAACAAATAGAAAAGGGTATACATATGAAGATTATAGACCAGGTGAGATTGTATACCATTATAAAAACTTAGTTATTGGCAAAAAACTCCAGCTGCAAACAATGCCAAGGAAGAACTCATCAAAGGCATGATACTTATTTCCTTACTCTTAGCACGAGAGGTTAAAGGAAACCCTTGGTATTCGAGGCGATCTTGATGGTCTAGTCGAATGACCATAGGTAGGTAATCTGGTATGTGGTTTGCATGTTTTATTGTGTACTATGTTATAGGTATGTGGTGTACATGTATGCTAAGATTTTTTTTCGTGGTGTACTATCCCCATGGTCATTGTCACCATCACCATGCCACCATGAACATCACCACTGTGCTCTTAATCACAACTTTTCTCTTCCTACCCATGTTGTCACATGTTGTCACCATCAACATCCCCCTTTTCACCATAAGATTCACACCCATCATCCACACAAATATAAATGTTAGATACCTAATTTAGAAACCTAGAAACCCAAACCACAAACATAGAAACCTAATCTAGCCCTAGAAATCTAGTCTACCCTAGAAACACAAATATAACCTTAACAACCTAGTCCACAACAATAGAAGCCTAGAAACCATGCGAAAAAATGTAGTCATAATCCTAATATGTATGCATGCCAAAAAAAACAATAGTAAACTAATCCTAATATATGCATGTCAAAAACGTTTCTTATATTCATGTGCATCCACTTGTATCTAAACCATTGTGCTACAAATATGCACAAGAGTCCAAGAAACCATAATTTGTATTCTAAACCCCTTAATGCATCGTTGACAAAGATTGTATTGATTCTAGGTGTGTTTCATGGATATTGAATTTGAGAAGTAGCATTTAGGAAACAAAACCATTGTTGTCCTCCCTTAACCTTGGTAGACCTAGAGACCCACTCTTGGTTCACAAGTAATGTAGTCATGGTACCCATATCACCCTTGCAAGTGATAATTAACATACACATGTGGTTCAAGGGCTCATACATGGTGCTTATTCCTAAGAAGCAAGGTTTAGCATGAGAGGATGTTTTTTCCATCTCAACTATTGTAAAGGGCTCAATACCCATCCATGCTACTGAAGACCTAATACCCATTAAAGAATCTCCAAGAATGAGAATGTTTTGTGGATTCTAGATATTTTTCATGGGGATTGATCCTAAGAATTGTCACTTAGGGAATGTGCCCCTTGTTTTCCTTACTTACAATTCGTACACCTCGATACCCATTCTTGGTTCACAAATAACCTAGTCGTGGTGGAAATAAAATCCTTGGAGGTGATTATTAACCTATATAGGTTTAATGTGGTGCTTTGGGGACTCATAAATGGTTCTTTCAAATGAGAAGAAAGGTTTAATACTTGATGATCTTGTTTCCCTCCCCCAATTAGAGTTAAGGACTTGAGACTTATCCAAGATGCCCAAGACTTGATCATGGTGTCCATATTCAACTTGAATTCCAAAAACTCCTTGGAGAGGGATTCTGTCATGGTGTTTGAGCTCAAGAATGTTAAGTTTGGAATTAAATCCATTGTCCCCCCAACCATGTTTATTACTCAACACTTATTTATAGTGTACAAAACCTACTAATGGCACTTGTATCCTAGTTTGTTGTTAAATACCCCCTACAAAGTTCTTATTTTCTAGTTAAAGGAATTTTCCAATGCCCTTAAGGTTTAGAAAATTTAATATGATCATAAATCACTTGTTTCATCACTTGATGATGGCTAAGGCCCCACAATGCATTCATTGTCCTATGTGGAGATCCAATGACACATTCATGAAGGTTGAGCCTAGGAAGTTATCTTTAGGGCCTAAGGTTGTTGGTTCCCTCCTCTAAGCGTGGTCAAGGACCTAAGTCTATTGTTTCCCTTCCATGATCATGGCCAAGGCATGAGTACCCATATGTGGAGTAAAAAACATCTTATTGGAACCCATATCCAACTAGGGTTTTTCTCATTAAGAGGAAAAGAAGATTTTGCATTAAAAGGTCAAATTCATAAAAAGTTTGCATGATATTTTATGGACAATGCGCTCATGTTGGTCTCTCCCAAACACACTTTCCAAAAATTACAACATTCAATTTTGTTTCTTGGTTTGGTTATTATGCTCAAGGATGAATTTTCCATCTCTCCTTGAGACACTTGACCGAAATGAAATTTGAGGCATGAAATAAAAATTGTGCATTGAAAGGACATGCCATTAGTTGCAATACATCTATTTCAGTGGGGACATCCTCTCCATTCAATCCTATAGGTCAAACTTATTTTTTCTCTGGAGTTTAAATGGGCCTAAAAATCCTAGCCAGACATTGATAGCTTGATAGATTGATAAATTGCATAGACTTGGTACAACTTCATAAATTGCACAAGTTTCGTCATGGATTTGTTTTCTTTATTTATTTCTTCCATCTAAGTAATATTTGCATCCTCATGCCCTTTTTCATGCTCACTATCACCATCAGCATCTCCATGCTCATTATCACTATCCACATGCTCATTATTATTTTGTTGGATTTTCTCTTGTACAACCATCTGTAGGTGTCCCTAAAATCCTTTGGGGTTTGAGATTAAATAGGACATATAATGGTGGTATTTTCTCGGATAAAAAAACCATCGAATCCATTGGATTTAGGACATCGGGATAGTTCTAGGGGTGCCCCTCTTCTCTGGTCCCATGGATTAGGTGTCATCTTTTAGGTCCATTTTGGAAACTAGGGTTTTGCTCAGTAAGGGCTTGTGCAATTTTTGTACATAGGGTTCAACTTTGAAAAATAATCGACCGGGAACTTATGGCTAGAGTTCCGAGCTAGAACCTTCCTAGACACACTTGCAACAATTCCCGGAACTCGGTTTTGTTGCACAGTTGGAATTCTATGCCCCCGGTAGGTATCCAACAGGTGTCCCTGAAGGCCTTGGGATCCGAGTTGGAACGAGCCATAGAATGATGACTGTGGCTTGGATAGAAAAACCATCGAATCCATTGGATTCAAGACATCAGGATAGTGCTAGGGGTGCCCATCTCCTCCGGTCCCATGGCTTAGGTGTCATCTTTTAGGTCCATTTTAGAAACTAGGGTTTTGCTCAGTAACGGACTGTGCACTTTTTGCACATAGGGGTCAACTTTTCAAAATCATTGACCGGGGACTTATGGCTAGATTTTCCAGCTGGAACCTTCCTAGACACACTTGCAGGACTTCTTGGAACCCATTTTTGTTGCACGGTTGGAATTCTATGCCCCCGGTAGGTATCCAATAGGTGTCCTTGAAGGCCTTTGGGATGTGAGTTGGAACAATCCATAGAATGATGATTGGGGCTCATATCAACAAACCCTCAAATCCATTGGATTCAGGACATCGAGATAATGCTAGGGATTCCCATCTCCTCTGGTCCCATGGCTTAGGTGTGATATTTTAGGTCCATTTTGGAAACTAGGGGTTTGCTTAGTAAGGGACTGTGCAATTTTTGCACATAGGGGTCAAATTTGCAAAATCATCGGCCAGGTACTTATGGATAGCGTTCCCAGCTGGAGCCTTCCTAGACACACTTGCAGGGATTCCCATAACCTGGTTTTGTTGCACGGTTGGAATTGTATGCCCCCGATAGGTATCCAACATGTGTCCCTGAAGGCATTTGGGGTGCGTGTTCGAACGATCCATAAAATGATGACCATGGCTCAGATCGAAAAACCGCCAATTCCGTTGGATTCAAGACATAGGGATAGTGCTAGGGCTACCCCTCGCCTCTGGTCCCATGGCCCAGGTGTCATATTTTAGGTCCATTTTGGAAACTAGGGTTTTGCTCAGTAAGGGACTGTGCAATTTTTGCACATAGGGGTCAACTTTGCAAAATCATCGAATGGGGACTTATGGCTAGCATTCCCAGCTAGAACCTTCCTAGACACACTTGCACGACTTCTCGGAACCCAGTTTTATTGCACGGTTGGAATTCTATGCCCCTGGTAGGTATCCGATAGGTGTCCCTGAAGGCCATGGATTAGATCGACAAACGGTTGACTCCATTAGATTCAGGACATTGGGATAATTATAGCGGTGTCCCTCTCCTCTTGTCCCATGGCTTAGGTGTCATATTTTAGGTCCATTTTGGAAACTAGGGTTTTGCTCAATAAGGGACTGTGCAATTTTTGCACATAGGGGTCAACTTTGAAAAATCATCGACCAAGGAATTATATGGAAATCGTTCCCATCTATAACCTTCCTAGACACACTTGCAGGACGTCGCGAAACTCAGTTTTGTTGCACGGTTGGAATTCTATGCCCCGGGTAGGTATCCAACAGGTGTCCTTGAAGGCATTTGGGATGTGAGTTGGAACGAGCCATATAATGATGATCGTGGATCAGATCGAAAAATGTTAACTCCGTTGGATTCAGGACATCGGGATAGTGCTAGGGGTGCCCCTCGCCTCCGGTCCCATGGTCCAGGTGTAATCTTTTAGCTCCATTTTGGAAACTAGGGTCTTGCTCTGTAAGGGACTATGCAATTTTTGCACATAGGGGTCAACTTTGAAAAATCATCGACTGGGGACCTATGGATAGCGTTCCCAACTGGAATATCCCTAGACACACTTGCAGGAATTACCAGTGTTGGAATAATTAAGTCTTCCTACCATTTATTTATTTACATGAGATACATTAATTAATCATTTATTGGTTAATTCTATGTAATAAATTACGAAATTGCCATTATGTGGACCATAGGGAAACATGGGAGGATAAGAATAAATCCAAGATGTGATCTACAAGTCATCTAGGACACTTGGGTGCTTTCCTAACTGATTTAGACCAGAATTAGAAGGAAGGGCGCATTTTTGAGTTTTAGAGCTTTTTTATTGCTTTTTCCCTATGGGGGAAAAGCTAGTCTACCTAGGAAACTGTTTTTTACACCAAAAAATTTTCTTAATGTTTTTTCCACCCAAATTTTGTATTTGGCATTGATTTTATCTATATTTCACCTTCAACTCACTAATTTAGCAATTCGTGAGCATTTGGGCTGATTTGGAAAGTCAACTTGCCACCTAGGGGTTATGGGCATATTTAGCAAGTCTGATTAAGTGGAGATTCTTTTGGCATATTCAGACATTCGAATTACTGATGTAAATTTATTTAATAGAATCCTCTAAATGATATATGGTTTGATGATGTATTTTTATCATGAGAAGTTAATACGTAAATCATCTCTTGTGCATAATGTTTGTGCCTTTGACTAGTTGTGTGAGATTTTTCTTATGAGAGAGTGTAATTTCTTGAATAGTTCTTGGATGTGAACTTATTTTCACATGGTATCAGAGCCATCAAGCTATATATTTCATCTATTGATTGTCTTGCAGGATCCAACAGTCTCAGGAAGGGTGCATTGATCAATTCACCGGGTGAATTCTATTCTCTGCAGGGCACATTTTGGAATCCAGAAGTGTTCTAAAATCAGTCAATAGGTTTATTTCAGAGAAGCAATGGATCACACACAACATATCATCCTCACTCCCTTCAATTAATTTGATTGGAAAGCATAGATGGATATTCTACCGAGGAGCAAAGGGCTCTACAGGGTGCCCATGGCAACTGAAGCTGATCCAACCTCAGCAGTAGAGAAATCGAAATGGCATAATCGAAGGGATGAAGCCTATGGGCTATTATGTCTCACTACATCCAGAGAACTCTTATTTCATATTGATGGCCTCACTTCACCCAATGAAGTATGGCTGAAACTTCAAGAATTTTTCAGGAAAACTGATGAATTGAGAGGCCACCAATTGGATAACAAGCTAGTCTCTTTGAGCCCATAAAATTTTGATAATCTATAGGATTTTTTGTCCAATTTTAAATCTCTTGTATTGCAGCTGAAGCAATGTGGTATTGACAAGAAATATGAGAAATTAGTTTTGGCCATTCTCTCCAAGCTTGGCCCCCACTATTCAATCTTTGTCTCGACCTTCCATTCCACCCGGAAAGCAATTAAAAATTGGAAGAGCCCACCACTTTCAGAATTCATGGAGTCTTTGACACAAGAACAAGACAAATTGGTCTTGATGGGAGCCATTAAAAATCCATCCAAAGACCACTGTCTGAATGTTGGAGATTCAGGAGGTTCGAAAGGAAAGAAGAAGGGAAATTTCAAGAAGCCCACCGGTGAGAGGAAAGACAAGGAGATTTCAAATGGAGAGACATCCAACTTCAAGAAGAATCCGAACAAGAAGAATGAGAGGACAAAGTGAAATTATTGCAGCAAGGTATTTCATCCTGAAAGATCTTGCATGAAGAAAACTATTGACCAATTGACTTCACTCTTGGAGAAAGCCAACATTCCTCTTCCAGAGAGCGCAAGGAGGAAGGATGGAGGACAAAATTCCGATGATAAAGAGAGAGTTCATGCATTGATGGCTAGCACATCAAAATATTCATCATTCATCATTGATTCCAGAGCTTCAAGACACATGGTGTATGTAAGTAAGTATTTTACTTCACTTGACTCTTCCAGTGGTCCGAATATTGTATTGGGAGACAATTCTAAAACTTCTAGAAAAGGAAAAGGTAGCATAGATCTCTAGTTTGGGTCATTTAATAATGTTTTATATGTCCCTGGACTTGCCACAAACCTACTGTCATTTTATCATATGAGCCATATAGGGCTTCCCAAAAGAGTAACCTTCACCCTCAATGATGTTGAGATAGCATAAATTTCAACAGGAAAACTTATTGCATTTGGTACTGCTGATCATTGTTCTAGAATTTACAAGTTTTCTCATTTTGTGCCCAACCCCTCACCTTCTGCTCTATTAACCCATGCCAATGAGTCCAGCAAGCTATGGCATGCAAGATTCGGCCACCTAAACTACAAATACCTTTCCCAACTCCATGAGAAAGAGATGGTTATAGGGCTACCCAATATCAAATTTTCCAAAGGTGTCTGTCAATCTTGCATCCTAGGAAAACACCCTGAGCATAAGTATGGGAGATCCACCACTGAGAGAACCACTACACCATTGGAACTTATACACAGTGACATATTAGGTCCATTCCCTCATGAGTCATTGAATCATTCAAAATATATTCTCACATTCATAGATGATTTCAGCCGGTATTGTTGGATTTATTTCATCAAGCTAAAGTCATAAGTTTTTGGGCTGTTCAAGTTGTTCAAAGCCTCGGTTGAGAATCAATCTGGTAGGAATATTAAAGTTATAAGATCTGATAATGGTGGTGAATATGTGAAATCAGGGTTTCAGCAATTTTGTGCTTCTTCAGGCATACAGATGCAACATACAGTTCCATATACACCTCAGTAGAATGGGGTTGCTGAGAGGAAAAATAGGTCTGTAAAGGAGATGGCCACTTGCATGCTTGAGGCAAAGTCATTGTCTCCCAACCTATGGGCTGAGGCAATAAATTGTGCCACTTACATTCAGAATAGAGTGCCACACAAATCTCTCAAATTTATCACTCCTTTCGAGGCTTGGACAGGTCACAAACCTGACATCTCTCATTTCAGGATTTTTGGCTCAAAGGCTTGGGCTAGGATTCCACTTGAGAAGAAGAGGGCATTGTAGCCCAAAATACAACCATGTTTAATTGTTGTATATTCATAGGAATCCAAAGGTTATAAGTTGCTAAACATGACAATTCACAAAGCATTCATCGAAAGAAGTGTGCAGTTTGAGGAAGAGCCCTCTCAGAGCGCTGAATTTGGAGAACCATCTTCACCATTGTCTAAAGAAGAAGTAAGTGATGTTCTTGATGTTTTTTATTCTGATATTTCTGATGATGAGGATAATTTTATTGCAGATGCTAACTCACCTACAAGGTCTAAGTGGGCTGAAAAAACTTTGCAAGTAGCAGGTGAACAAGCAGGAAACTCTCAGGACCAAAGAATGACTAGATCACAGTTTGAGACTGCTCTTAATGTGAATGATCCTTATCTTTATGACAAGTGCTATATGATGATATATTCTAATCCAAAAACATATGAGGATGCCTCACATGATCCTATATGGCATATTTCTATGGATGAGGAGTTTCAGTCATTGCAGAAGAATGAAACTTGGGAGCTAGTCAAGCTCCCCGCAAGCAGAAAGTTGGTAAGATGTAAGTGGATTTATAAGGCTAAATGTGCAGCGAATGGTACAAACATTAAATACAAAGCAAGGATGGTAGAAAAGGGATATTCTCAGGTCCAAGGACTTGATTATAATGAAACATTTGCACCGGTAGCTCAAAAAGACTCCATTAGACTAGTTTTGGTAGTGGCAACTTCCAAGCGGTGGGAAGTACATCACATGGATGTGAAAAGTGATTTCCTCTATGGTGAGCTTGAAGAAGAAATATATATGCAGAAGCCACAGGGGTACACATCGGATCCAAACCGTATTTGTAGGTTGAAAAAATCTTTGTATGGACTCAAGCAAGCCCCCAGGGCTTGGTATGCAAAGATGGACAGTTTCCTATTGTCACAATCTTATGTTCGGTGTAAATCTGACCCAAATGTTTATATGAAGTTTGTTGATGGTTTTATAATGTTAATAGTGTTGTATGTTGATGATTTGCTGAGAACAGGTGATAGCACTGAACAAATTGCATCATTGAAGACCGCAATGCACCAAGCATTTTCCATGAGTGACTTGGGAATTCTTAAGCAATTTTTGGGGCTTGAGATTTCTCAAACAAAAGAAGGAACCAAGGTATGTCAGTCAAAGTATGCTTCTGATCTATTGAAGAAGTTTAAGATGGCTGATTGCAAGCCTTCTAAGACTCCATTCCTTTCTGGATTTAGACTAGAAGATGCAGAATCTACACCATTGTTTGACAACACTTTATACAGACAGTGATTGGCAGCTTGCTTTATTTGACACACACTCGACCAGATCTTGCTTATGCTGTGAGTGTGGCATCTAAATACATGGAGCAGCCACATGAAATACATTGGAGGGTTGCAAAAAGAATCCTTCATTATGTGCAGGGCACAAAGAGTGATGGTATTCACTATGCCGCAGATTCGAGCCTAGATCTCTCGGGCTTCACAAATTCAGATTGGGATGGTGACAGCCTTGACAGGAAATCCACATCAGGATTTGTATTCATGCTTGGAGGTGGCCCTGTTTGCTGGTCTAGAAAGAAACAAAATTCCATAGCACTATCTTCAGCGGAGGCAGAGTACAGAGGAGCAGTGAATGCTGCTACACAGTGTCTTTGGTTGCAGGGGATTTTGTCTAAGTTTGAGATTTCTTTCAGTACTCCTATTGTCATTTATTGTGACAACCAGAGTGCCATTAGAGTGTCATGTGATCCAGTACAGAGGAAGAGGACCAAGCACATAGAGATTCATATGCACTACATCAGAGGCCTAGTGCATGATCAGATCATAGATTTGCAGTATTGCCCCACACGTGAGCAAACTACAAATATCTTCACCAAGGCTTTCCAAGAGAAGACATTCAACTATCTTAGATCACTGCTTGGGATGGTTGAACATGTGGTGGAGAGAAGGGTTGATCAACAACCTTTCAATTTTGATATGTCCATGTTTTTGAGGGGAGGTTTTTCCCATGAGGTTTTCCTTCTATCCTTGTTTTTGTGGACCGACAGTATTGTACGGGGTGACCAAGTTTTGTTACTGGGCCCTTAGTATTTCATTTTCTGATATTTAGATCATTTCAGTCAGACTTAAGAGGGGGTGTTGGAATAATTAAGTCTTCCAACCATTTATTTATTTACATGAGATACATAAATTAATCATTTATTGGTTAATTCTATGTAATAAATTAGGAAATTTCCATTGTGTGGACCACAAGGCAACATGTGAGGATAAGAATAAATCCAAGGTGTGATCTACAAGTCATCTAGGCCACTTGGGCACTTTCCTAACTGATTTTATACCATAATTAGAAGGAAGGGTGCATTTCTGAGTTTTAGAGCTTTTTTATTGCTTTTTCCCCATGGGGGAAAAGCTAGTCTACCTAGGAAACTGTTTTTTACACCAAAAAATTTCCTTAATGTTTTTTCCACCCAAATTTCGTATTTGGAATTTTTTTAATCTATATTTCACCTTCAGATCACTAATTTAGAAATTCGTGAGCTTTTGGGCTGATTTGGAAAGTCAACTTGCCACCTAGGGGGGATGGGCATATTTAGCAAGTCTGATTAAGTGGAGATTCTTTTGGCATCTTCAGCTATTCGAATTATTGATGTAAATTTATTTAAAAGAAGCCTATTACTGATATATGGTTGGCTGATGTATTTTTAGCATGGGAAGTTAATACAGATCATCTCTTGTGCATCATTTTTGTGCCTTTGACTAGTTGTGTGAGATTTTTCTTATGAGATAATGTCATTTATTGAATAGTTATTGGATGTGAACTTATTTTCACAACCAGAACTCAGTTTTGTTGCACGGTTTGAATTCTATGCCCCCAGTAGGTATCCAATAGGTGTACGTGAAGGCCTTTGGGATGCGAGTTGGAATGAGCCATAGAATGATGACCGTGGCTCAGATCTACAAACCGTCGACTCCATTGGATTCAAGACATCGTGATGGTGCTATGAGTGCCCCTCTCATCCGGTCCCATGGCTCAAGTGTCAACTTTTAGGTCCATTTTGTAAACTAGGGTTTTGCTCAGTAAGGGACTGTGCAATTTTGCACATGTGGGTCAAATTTGCAAAATTTTGATTTTGATTCTAGAACTAGACATTCAAAGAGTGGCAATAAAACCTACCACACTGCACCCTTGGTAGATTTCTATGCCCTTAGTGTTCCACGTCATTTAGCATCTCCTTAGTGTTCCACTATATTTGCATTTTGAGTAATTAATGTCATTTCTAAGAATTCAAAGTTCCAAATAAAAAATGGAGGCGATGTTTCATCAATGATATCCCTCTGATCCTTGCTATCTTTGTTAGATCAAAGTCACCATGAACCTTTTCCATCAATTTATGGGGGAATACTCTCCAAATCACAATGAACAACCATTACATCATCATTTGTATCAATCGAGTACATTCAATTTTAAATACATTTTCATATGAGGATAATCCATTTGCATTTTGAGTAATTAATGTCATTTCTAAGAGATCAAAGTTCCAAATAAAAAATGGAGGTGATGTTTCATCAATGATATCCCTCTGATTCTTGCTAGCTTTGTTATATCAAAGTCACCATGAACCTTTTCCATCAAGTTATGGGGGAATACTCTCCAAATCACAATGAACAACCATTACATCATCATTTGTATCAATCAAGTACATTGAATTTTAAATACATTTTCATATGAGGATAATCCATCCTTTTTACAAACATAGGACCATGAACATCTTATTTTCCTTCACCAAAACAAAACTATCAAGGAAGATCATTAAAATAGTTAGGTATTTCATTTTCCATGGATTATGTATGATTATGTTTGCATTATGAAAAGTGGAAAATGGACATATGAAAGAGGTAAAGCACAAACTAGGGTCTTACATACTAGGGTCGAACTTCTTACCTGTCGTCTGCACATAGAAATATTTCAAATGCTTTAGTGTTGTGGCTAAGTAAAATTCAGGGTACATTATAGGACACCCTTGGACATCAAGAAAGCAAATTGTTAGTATCATCTCAAAAGAAAAGTATCGCATCATATTTCTAACCTGTCAGTGCATATATTACAATAATCATATTTGTTAAAAGTGTGTTAAGTAGTCGTTATCAAAATGTTGCTAGCTCATAAAATTAAGTATGTTTGGTACTAAACGAATTTTTAATCATTGTTGTTGTAATCAAACATTTATTATTTTCTACAACTATATTTATCTTATTTAATGCCATTTTTGAAAGTTTTAAATTTTTATGAAAATTCAGGATGTTACATGTGGTATCAGAGCTCATGTTCGAACTCTAGGCCTGAAAAAGATCCAAGAACACGTAGCAGAAAATTTTATACAGGATAAAATTTTACTAATTTGAAATTTTAATTATGATGTTATCCAGAAATTATTTTAAGTTATAGGTATGGAGAACTTAGCTAGACAGTTAGAAAACAGATTTCAACCAAACAGCCATAGCACGGGACAACACTATGCAGAAGAAGGCCACGGTGAGTTGAATGACACTTCGTCAGAATTGTTACGTGCGTTTCACGAGTTAAGAGCAAAAATTAGATCAGTGAAACAAGACAATGAAAGAATTCTGAAAGCGCAAGAGGAGTTAAATCAAGTGTTGTTTGAACAGTGCCCAACTGAGGAGCAAGAGAGAGATAATGAAGATATCTCCAAAGTTGAGGATCTGCCTCATGCTAATAAAAGTAAGAAAATGAAAACCAATGATGTGAACAATAGTTCAACCTCATCGGGAGATGCTATTGAAGTGCGTAAAAAGAAATGTAACTACATAAGTGATAGCAGCGAAGGAGATTTCAAACCCAAAAAGAAAAATCATAAGGAGTATGAGCAGATTTCTGGGGAGTTCAAAAAGATCAAACCTCCAACATTTAATGGAGAAACTGAGAAGGGCGAGATAGCTGAAGCATGGTTGTCCAGTATGAAGAAATATTTTCAGATTTATAACTATTCAGAATACTTGAAAGCAAAAAAGGCTATATATAACTTGACCGGAAAAGCAGATATCTGGTGGTAGGACATCAAAAGAGTTAAGTGCATCAAAGATAAAAACGTAAATTGGAGTACTTTTAAAATATATTTCAAGAAGAGATTTTTATATGAACAATACTATGAAGAAAAATCCAAAGAGTTCTATGATTTGAAACTGGGAGGTATGAATATGAAGGAAATGAACAGTAAATTTCTGAATTTACTGAGATATGTACCATACCTCATAGAAGAAAAACCGAAGATTCAAAGGTACTTGAGCTGTCTACCTTTCAATATTAAGGACAGAATCAAGTATGAAAGTCCTAAGACCTTGGAAGAGGGTATGAGAAAGGCAGTTTTCTGTTATGACACAAATCGGAAAAGAGAAGGGATGTCAAACTGGAAAAGTCATAAGCCCAGTAATTTTGAGCTGAAAAAGAAAAATTTCAGGTTCAGTGGAAATTCTGGTTTCCAAAAGAAAAAATTTTAGAATCAAAATTATCAAGGGAATAATTCCAGAAACAATCAACAGCAAAATTCTACAGTACCCATAAATGCTCCTAATAATACAAAGACCAATGAGAAAAAGGCACCCATCAAATGTTTCGAGTGTCAAGGTCCCCACTATGCATCAGAATGTCCCTTGAGGAAGAGGAAAGCTAACAACATTCACTCCATTCAGATTGAACCTACTGTCGGAGACGTAGCAAGGGAGATGCCCCGAATCAATGCAGCACTCGACAACAGGCAAGCAGATCATCAAATCTCTATGGTAGAGATTGAAGGTATGCTACAAAATCATCATGTTACTGTTTTAATTGATCTAGGTGCTAGCTTAATTTATATATCACCAGATATAGTGAAAAGTCTTAAGTTAAAAACAAAAAAGTTCAGTAAATCCTGGTTAGTTAGACTAGCAACTGCAACAAAGAGGAAAGTATCAGATTTTATAGAAAGTTGTACTTTGTTCATGAATCAATTACAGACACAAATCAAGTTGAATATTTTACCTTTAGGATCTTATGATATTATAATCAGGATGGACTGGTTAGAAGCCCATCATGTCATTCTGAACTGTTATGAAAAAAGTTTTACATGTTTAAATGATGAAGGAAAAACTGTAGAAATAAAAGGTATCCCAAGAAAGGTAACCCTTAGACAGATTTCAGCCATGCAAGCTAAGAGGGTAGTTAGGAAAGGATGTTAGTTGTTTGCAGTAAATGTAGTAAACAATGAGTTTATCTATAAAGAGGACAAACTAAAATTTGAAGACATACCTGTCCTAAAGGATTTTAAGGATGTATTTCCTGATTAGATTCTAGGATTACCTCCTAAAAGAGATTTAGATTTTACCATCAAGTTAATACCAGGAGCAGTACCAAATTCTAAATCCCCATACAGAATGAATATACTGGAATTAAACAAATTGAAATCACAGTTGAAGGAACTGATTGATAAGAATTATATAAGACCCAACATGTCTCCTTGGGGAGCACTTGTCATCTTTTTTAAGAAGAAAGATGGAACCCTAAGATTGTGCATAGATTATCATCAGCTTAATAAGATGACAATCAATAATCGGTATCCGTTGCCCCGCATAGACGATCTATTTGATCAGCTGCGTGGAGCAATAATATTTTCAAAGATTGATCTAAGATCATGATATCATAAAGTACGGGTTAAGGATGAAGATATTTTCAAGACAACTTTCAGAACTCGGTATGGACATTACGAGTTCGTAGTCATGCCATTTGGCTTGACTAATGCCCCAGCTGTATTTATGTGTTTGATGAATAATATTCTGCACAAATACTTAGACAAGTTTGTTGTTGTGTTTATAGATGACATTTTAGTGTATTCTAAAAGTAAAGAAGAGCATGATGAACATCTACGGATTATCTTACAAGTTCTGAGAGACCATCCACTATACGCTAAGTTTAGTAAGTGTGACTTCCACAAGGAAAAAATTCAGTATCTAGGACACATAATTTCTAAAGAAGGAATCTCGGTTGAACCCGACAAGATAAAGGCCATTAATGACTCGCCAGTTCCTAAGGATGCATCAGATGTAAGATCATTTATGGGAATTACTGGATATTACAGAAAATTTATAGAGGGTTTTTCAAAGATTGCCAACCCCATAACTTCCTTGCAGAAGAAACGGAAGAAATTTGTGTGGGATCAGAAATGTTCTGACAGTTTCAAGAAGTTAAAGGAATTATTGACTACATCACCTATCTTGAGGATAGCAGATCCTAACAAGGATTTTATAGTTTGTATAGACGCATGTAATGATGGAATCGGTGGATTCCTAACACAAGAAGGACATGCTGTGGCATACGAATCAAGAAAGCTGAAAGTACATGAAAATAATTACTCCACTTACGATTTAGAGTTATTAGCTGTAATTCATGCTTTAAAAATGTGGCGTCACCACCTCATTGGCAGAAAATCCACCTTATTGACAGATAACATGGGTCTGAAATATTTATTAGATCAGACAAATCTGAACTCTAGACAAGCTAGATGGTTGACCTTCTTAAGTGAGTATGATTTTGAAATTCAGCATATTAAAGGGAAGGAGAACAAGTTTGCAGATGCTTTGAGTCATAAGGCAAAACTGAATTTTATTTCAACCATCAGTACGTATTCAACAAATTTGTAAAATCAGATTCTTGAAAAGAGTGAAATAGATGAAGAATATAGAAAAATAAAAGAAAAGACAACAAACAATAGTTCTGAAAATTTTATGGCAGATTACAGCATGAAGGAAAATGGGTTATTGCTGTATAAAAACAGATTGTATGTACCAGACATACCAGAAATAAAAATTCTGATTTTAAACGAGATGCATAAAAGTCATTATTCTAGTCATCCAGGTTATCAAAAGACCATTACTATGCTAAGGAAGGAGTATTATTGGCCAAGAATGAAGGATGAAGTAGCAAAGTACATAGCTAAATGTTTGGATTGTCAAAAAGTGAAAATTGAACACCAACATCTTGTCGGATTGTTGCAACCATTACCTATACCGAGTTGGAAATGGGAAGTGATAAGCATAGACTTTATTACTGGATTACCCAAAAACCAGAAACAAAATGACTCTATCATGGTGGTAGTGGACAAACTCAGCAAAGCAGCACATTTTATACCTGTAAAGACTACTCATAAATCTCCAGACATTGCAGAAATCTTCATGAAGCATATTTTTCGACTACATGGTATACCAAAGGTTATAATTTCAGATCGTGACTCTAAGTTTACTTGAAACTTGTGGAGGTCATTGTTTAAAGGGTTGAATAAAACCTTAAATTTCAGCACAACATTTCAACCACAAACAGATGGACACACCGAAAGGGTGAATCAAGTTTTGGAATATTTATTGAGAATGCATGTTAAGGATCAGCCCGGTAAGTGGGAAGACTACTTGCACTTAGCAGAATTTGCTTATAATAATCATTATCATGCATCAGCCAGACTTAGTCCTTTTGAAATTCTTTATGGTAGGAAATGTGATACACCTATTTCGTGGAATGATCGAGTAAATAGAGTTGTTTTAGGACCTGAATTGTTGCAGGAGTTAGAACTAATTGTGAAATAGGTACAAGGAAATTTAAAAGCTGCCCAAGATAGGAAAAAGAGTCAAGCTGATCTAAAAAGGACTCATAAAGAGTTCCAGGTTGGTGAGCATGTGTTTCTCAAGGTAAGACCAAAAAAGAGTTCATTAAAACTGGGAAGCTGTGCGAAGTTGGCACCCAGGCATTGTGGTCCTTTCGAAATATTGTCTAGGGTTGGACCAGTGGCGTACCAACTGGCTTTGCCACCAAATTTAAAAATAAATAATGTTTTTCATATATCATTTTTAAAGAAATATGTACACGATGCTACTCATGTTGTAAATTGGAATGATGTACAGGTGGGACAAGACGGAGATTTTCAGGTGGAACCGGACTGTATCCTCAAAAAAAGGGAAAATCTGCTCCGGAATCGTACCATTGGGTAAGTAAAGGTGCAATGGAAACACCTTAGCCATGAAGAGGCAACCTGGGAGTTGGAGAGTAGTATGCAGGAAGCATACCCAACTCTATTCCAGGAATACTCAAGGAGTGATTAACTAACATCGAGGACGATGTTGAGACTTAAGGGGGGGTGTATGTCACCTACCCAAATTCTAAAAAATATTATTTTATTTGCAAAATACTTTATGTTAAATTTTAATTTCAAAGTTTTGAAATTATGACCAAGTTTGGTCAAGGATGAATGTAATTACTGATTATTATTATTTAAATAAATTAAGTAGGAGACAAACACCCAAGGGAACTGTTAAATGAGTCTTCACTGACTCACTAGGAGGAATGGAAGCTATTGGAAGGTATGTGATAGATGGCAACAATTGCGCTACACCACTAGCTGTTGGTTATGGGACAACTACCCCTAATAATGTGGCACTATCCCCCAGGTGGTGGGAGTGGGAAGGCAACTCATTTAATGACCAAGTAACAACTGAAAAGGCCTAGGTAGCCTACATAAGGCAAATTCGAATTGAGCAGGCAGCTCTTACACAATATTTTCTGCAGAAATATTCCTCATGTGCATCAGGTGATCACTGAGAGATTCGAATAGGGAGGATAGTAGTGAGTGTAATCATAAGTCTACAAAACTATTTTGATAAGGAGAACCAGAGGTGTTGGTGCATGTCCTTTGGACTGCTAGTTCTTAAATATTGGACAATTATTACTACTGCAAGTGGAGATCCTAAATTTCTAAGTTTCTTCCTCCTGGTGGTTCAGTGAACAGGCTCGGGTGTCCTAAGGCAAGTACTTGGCTGTCTTTAGGAATTGGTTGGGTGGAACAGTGTTCTTGGGCTGTTTGTTTCCCTACAAAATTAATCCAGGTTTTACTATTTCCTAATTTATTTCAGTTAATAGTTCTGTTAGTAAAATTAGTAAACTCTGTTTTGAAGAAGAATTGGTTTCTGATTTTGTTTAAATCTGATGTTAAGTTTAATGATAATCTGAATTGATAATCCAATCTCTACATTTTTCCACATGTTGTTATTTACATCGTACTCTAGTGTAGAGAAGCAAATTAAGTATAGATGAAAAGATAGGCAATCTTCCATTGATTCGATAGATAAGTACAGTAATTTATATGTTTTTCATTTTCTGCCCTATAGTTAACAATAGTAGAAATTACTATATAGTATCTAAAATATTATAGAATATCTCATTGTTTCATGAAAAACAAATATTGTTTATTCTCTATACAAATACATTGTGTTTTTCTTATCTCTATTATTTACATAGGAAATAAATGTAATTCAAATTTCCATACATCATAACTGCAAATAAATAGTATTGCTGCAAATAAATAGAATTGTTAACGATGGACATAAGCTACAAATCATAGTCAATACACAGTCTTCATATTTCACACACACACTGTGTTTTTCTTTACAATTTTCCTGTTAGGATATTTTTATAATTATTTCAGTATTATCAGAACTGTAAACAAAAGAAATGTAAACCCTATTTTGTTTACAATTATCATATTTTCCAACTACATTATAAACTGTATGTATTATTCAAAACTGGGTTTCGTATCATTTATTCAAAACCCTATATAGTATTTCAAACCCTTAACATCGTTTTCCAATAGTTAAACAAACACGGTTTACACACTCATGTACAAAATGCAAAACAAAACCTAGTTGTCGATTGAAAGTCTTTTATGAAGTTCAATTACGAAAACATCTTTTACATCATAGAAAAACTAGAATTTGGGTGTAGCCCTGTTCCTATTCTTTTGCAAACAAAAAGTTACTCTATTGTTTTCTTTTACACAGAGTTTATCATCTAAGAAATGCATACAACTTTTACATAGCTCGATAGTCACGATTATCTACATAGAACTCAATGATTAAGCATAAAACAAGTATTATATAACAACATTTTCCATTTCCGAGGTTAAAACATAGCACACAAAGTTTAACGAGCTTTGGCTCTAAATTTTATTTCATTCAAAAACTTAACCCCAAAAACATTTTCCAAGTTTCAGTTTTCGAACCAACACAGGTTCTAGCTTCACAAAGGAAGCATCAACTTACAGGTCGACATTACACTTTCCAAATGAAACACCACACAGGGTTTATCCCTGCCTCTAGCATTTAAATGAGTATTGCAACTCCCAACTTGATGAGCTAGGTATCAAAATGAAGTAGGACGATTATCATTTAAACTACGAGGGTCATTCCCTGTACAAGTTTTCACTTCAACATAAAATTCTTCAAAGACTCTCGACTGACAGACAACGCCGAAACATGGCGAAACTTGGTTACTCATTTTGCTGAAAACCACATCAACCAAGACCGAAAGAGCACCTACGAGGGTTTGAAGACCCGGATCTTACCAGGAATGGAGACTTGCCATCCATTTCCAAACCCTGGCTCAAGTTTTCCCTTTCGAAACTGGTACCTGCCACACAAACGTTCAAAAGTTAGACATTATAACATTTTAAGCTGTAAACTGAATGTTACAAACAACTCTGATCTCTGAAGGCACTTACCCTTTGCAAATGGCGACCGAGCTCTATACATCAACCAACAAACAACAAGCTCCTTGCTTCGGACGAGACCAGGATACCCTTATTTCATTTTGCAGGAAGATGTATTTTCATTCAAAACTTAGAAATGAAACTGCAAATCTATCAACGTTGACAGTTTTTCAAACTACAGACACTACATTCTATCACACGCCATGGCAGCGAGACGAAGCCTACAACTATCACCCTAACCTACAGGTCTCGAGGTCGAAACCTCTTATATTGTCATCGAACCCTAAAATCCAGTAGCCTATCGGCCTCACTATCAAAACAATAGTAACAATGAACGACATTCACTCCTCATCAACCAACACAACAACACAACACTAGGGTTGCATCCAATGACCTTGATTCAAGTTGATCAACAATCACAAATGTGCCAACACAATTACATTGGGGATCGTATAGCATTTGCATTTATTGTTCATTCATTAGCACAAGCACAACCTTGCCACATTTGCACACGATGGATCGATCGACAGCCAGCTCGGAGGAGTGTTAACGTAAAATTATTACACAGTAACTTTTGCAGTCACCTTATGCACTAAGTTGCATTACGTGGAAGCATTGATAGTCCTCGTCACCACAGTATATGGGACGGCCATTAATGAAGGACTGTAACACTATCTCCAACGTAGCTCGATGCGCATGCCAACCAACAACCTATCATTTTGATTGTAATACGAGTTAGTACCTTGTATCAAACAATATAAGCTTCAAAGCTTACAATTCACAAATTCAAACTTTAGTGATATGTTAAACTGTTATTCAAAGTTTATACAGTTCTAAGTTTATGATTTATGATTTACGAATTATAGTATTTGTGTAATGTAATCGTTATAGATCCAATTTTTGTTTGTAATTATAGTTATAACGTATGTTACATTCATATCTATGTTTTATATTGTGAACGTTAAGCCACAAGGCTTATGTACACTTTGCATACAGTTAACATAGTCCATTTGTAGCATAGGATTAATAATTCATAGTATTTATAATGTTAGCATTGTAATTTTCTATTATTGTTTTATATTTTCTCATAGTTTTCATTATTGCAAAAATAAAAGGATAGAATTAGCATTTTTGACATTTCATACAAATCCAATGTTTTATATTTAGCATAAAATCTATTAATGCTATGTACTTCTTTACATCAATGCATCATGCAAACATTTAATGATTTTTTTCGGTACATTTACTATATCGGTACTATGAAGATATTAATTACCTTAAGACGGCGACAAAATCCAGCTACAACAACGACGATGGTCACAATAACGATGATTTTAATAGACGACTTTGTTTTTAAGACATTGTTGAGTTGTAAGACAACATTTGAAACCAGTAAACATAACCATGTATTTCATACCTGCATGCTTTTTGGTGAGTCGTAACAGATTTCATAACATTTTGTTTATTTACAACGTTGAATTGAATTACGCATGTACTCTTAAACTATGCAGTCATTGAACTTCTTACCTATTGTTTGCACATAGAAATATTTCAAATGCTTTAGCGTTGTATCTAAGTAAACTCCAGGGTACCTTGTAGGACACCCTTGGACATCAAGAAAGCAAACTGTCAGTATCATCTCAAAAGAAAAGTATCGCATCATATTTCTAACCTGTTAGTGCATTTATTACAATAATCATGTTTGTTAAAAGTGTGTTAAGTAGTCGTTATCAAAATGTTGCTAACTCAGAAAATAAATTATGTTTAGTACTAAACAACTTTTTAATCATTGATGTTGTAATCAAACATTTATTATTTTCCACAACTATATTTATCTTATTTAATGCCATTTTCGAAAGTTTTAAATTTTTATGAAAATTCGGGATGTTACATGGGGAAATAGTTAGACATGCATGAATAAACAATATAGTAACATGGTTAAATATTATGCATTGTAATTGTTGAAATAGTTACCTCTGTATGTCTTGCTGCTATTACAGATGCGACATTAGCTGTAACATCAATGACCCTTGTTAGGTGAGGGGTAGATGGATCTCTCATTTGTCTGCTATAGAGGACATCCACACCCTTTCTAGGAGTGGAGCCTCTCTTATACACTAGTCCCATTTGCAAATTTGGACTACGAGGAGAGGCAATTGCTAACTGTTTCCTAAATGTAGAAGTTGGTGGCTACAATCACCAATTACTGACGTAGTTAGAAATGCATTGGTCAATGAAATAGCATGTATTAACAAAACGACAATGATGAAATACATACCAATGTACTATATACTTCAATCAATTCTAAGAAACATTCTACGACCCGTTGTGTCTCTATGGGCATGCTAGTGCTTGTATTCCCACCAAGGGGGAGCTCATTAGATGAAATCATTTCCCTATGAGGGGGATCTACAACCTACAATTTAGAAAATTGTAAATATTAGATTGTGTAGCATTAATTAAGTAACATGTGATAACAAACTAACATGTATTAAAATAATGTCATGTTGAAATAGTTACCTCAGTGTGAGTTGTTGTCGCTGAAAGTATGAAAACATCTTGTACATCAGACGATTCGGGTGCATGAGCCTCTGGACTGTCCTCTGCATCATCAGTGGAAAATTCTCACCCCTCATCCCCTTCTTGTACCAACTACAAGTTTTAAAATCATTAAAAATATTAGCAATCTATATATATGTATAGTAAGAAAAAATAATTTACAACCGACACTAAATTGTTAACCATTTACTTACCTATGTAAAATACCTAGTTAAGCTATCATCTGTCTGGAAAGGACCAAAGCAAGGATGGTCGCATATTGTGCATGGGTGGGGCTCTCGACTATGCTCATTATGTGCAAGTCTAGTGCCACTACTAGATGCTCCTCGACCACTGGAAGGTGGTGGCTCTACCCCATTGAGAGGTGGTGGATCTACCCCACCAGGAGGTGGTGGCTCTACTCCACCCATAGATGGTGGCTCTGATGACTCTTCCTGGTACATAACTTGAAGATACGTGCTATGGAGAACAACCGCCTTTTCCAACAGTAGGAATGATTCCTGCATCTCTGGGACCAACTAATGTGTAGGTAGCACATATGGCTTGGGTAGCTGCCTGCAAGGTGGAGCTATTGGGTGAATGGGATCTATGTGCCTTGCATTGGTACGTTGTTGAGGCATCCGCATCCCAATGCCCTAGTACTCCAATATATCAAAATAATTAACATGCTTCCCCAAAGCAAATTCTGCGCACATTTTTCTAAGAAAATATAGAGGCATTTCTCTATTTTTATGTGGTGGTACATCAAATACCATGTAGCATTGGTCCATCCAATTATCTATGAATGGTTGATATGTACACCACTTGATATAAATATGCCTTTTTTTACATTCGATATTTCACCCATCTGTGGATCTCTAGAAAGGGAAAAGATATGTTGTTTCGTTATCTTCAACTTCTTAACTTCCTTGTAGCTAATTCCATCAACATATTGTTGCCTCTTTCTCTCTATGTATGTAGAAATATCTTGTAGTGCACCATTTGACCTACTAAAGGTCTCTATCATTGCATCCAAATTGGATGCAAGCATATGGTGCCTATCATCAACAATTGTTATTGAGGCTCGAATGTCTCTGAGCCTCTCAATTTCTCTTTGGATGTCTGAATGTGCATCCATGGTGGTCACTACAATCAAGAAATAAAAAAAAAATCTTTAGAAACATATACATGTGCTATAATGACATCTCTCAAAAATGAAAAATGAAAAAACTTTGTGCAAGAACGAATGTACATTAAAAACATAAATATCATCTCAATATACTATAATAACAACTACATGTAAACCAAAGTGGAAGTTGAGGATCAACTACATGTAAATTGATTAATGATCGATGGCGTAGAGCTCCTAATTCAATTAATACTGAAGGATCGAGACAATGGGGGCCTTAAAAGCAATTTATGTACAACTTTCTAGAACTGAGGTATTGGAGAATATGTTATTCATCATCCTCTACCTTCAGAAATTTGATGCAAGAGCATCGAGACCTAGGAAAATAGTCGAAGTTGATCGACATGGGAAGTCGACCAGGGGGATTGCCAACGACCACTGGTGCGAAGGAAGATTGGATGTGGAAGCCAAGTAGTTGAGGAGAAGCTCTCGAAGTGTGGTCAATAGGAAAAAGGTCGAGAGTCGACAAGTTTGATGTCGACAGATGACAGGGGTGCAGTGAAAGAGGTCGGGTGTCGATGAGTTGCCGAACAATGACACCGGCAGATTGCGGAGAAATCCAAGCGTAGAGGAATGGGCAGAATGACATATGTGGAAGTTAAGTAAATCTAGAAAGTAAGGTCGAGGAAGATGAAGCGCAGTATGGTCGAGACATGGGGCTGACAATTCTAGCAAAGTCAGAAAGTGAAGAAGTCAAGATGAAGTACATAGCAGCCGTTGGATGTTGTTGAGGAAGTTATGAGCAGTTATGGAGGTAGTTGGGATCATGACAGATGTCACCACAGGAATACATTGTGCAGAATGACTAGAGGGCGTTGACAACTGCAGGTTTGCACGATATGGAGCATTCGGTGGACATAGGAAGATCGTCTCGGGGAATGGAGTGACCTTGGGAAGAGAAGCAACAGAGTAGAAGAGCAGTGCAGAGGCACGGAAGAGGGGATCAATCAGTCGATGATCGGGGGATCAGAGGAGAAAACATAGCCGAGAACACATCGAGAGAGACAGAGTTCCAATTATGTATATTGTAACAGCCTACGACCAATTAGTTTAATAGATTTCTTTGTAGTTAAACATTGTAATTTGATTCAGTTTAATAGAATCCAACTTATGGAATTCAGTTCACATCTAGTCTGTGTGAGAACCTGTGTTGTTGTGTGTCATTGTTAAGAAAGAGGGCCTGGCTTACCTCACTTGCGCCAGTTGGTATCAGAGTTGGAGAGAACCCAGTGTTGAGCAGTTGAATCCAGAGATCTGGATAAATCTGCAATTGCGTGAACAACACCAGCTGTGGTTGGGTAGAGTTGTGCACAGTTTTCAAGTTCGGTTCTGGTTGGAAGAGTGGGAGTTTCATCCGAGGTTGAAAATGGATCACAAAGACATTAATTTATGAGGTGTAGGATGAAGAGCGCGTGGCGCGGCAGTCACAATTGATCATGAAATGTTCGACGAGTGCATGTGAACAATGTGAAGCTTGACGATTGAAGTCACATCGAACAAAGAGAGCCAGATACGTGGTGGTATTCATGATGCACTTGACCACATTGACGAGGAAGTGGAAGCATGGGAATCAGTCAAGGAAGAACCAGAAGATAAACTGATCAAGCTACTGTCAGAGATGCGAGGTAGAAGAAAGATGGATGTACCTACATGCTCAGGAAGTTTGGACTCAGAAGGCTTGATATATTGGTTCAGAGAGATGGATAAATACTTTTACATAGAGCAGATAGAGGATCCTAAATGGGTTAAAACTGCATGTCTGAGGTTGAAGGGTCATGCCTCATTGTGGTGGGAAAATGTACAGGCTGACAAAGTCAAGAAAGGAAAGGAGAAAATCAAGTCTTGGGATAGGATGGTTTCCAAGATGAAAGGGAAGTTCTTTCCCAGTGACTATTTGATTTCCTTGATCAGGAAATTACAAAACTTTCGCCAGAAAGAGATGACCGTGAAGGATTACACATAAGAGTTCTACAGATTGTCGATTTGGTCGGGTCAAACCAATGAAGGCAAAGAAACTGTCGTGACATATGTAAATGGCTTGAAGCCTACCAGTTAGCTTTGAAGGAAGAAGATAAACTGTTAAGGAAAACCACATAGGCCAGAGGGAGGTTTACTGGTCGAGGTGAAAAGATTGTTTCTGCAAAGGGCCAAAGTAGCGAAACCAAGAGAGAAGCCGTCAAAGACAACCGATGTGTGGAAGGGACAACGACCAGAGAGAGAACGCAGGGAAACCGACGGGACAGCCGAGAGACCCACGATCAGGGTGGGTATGGTAAAACGGGTATGACAGAAAAGAAAAGAGCTATTAGACCAGTGATTGTCTGTTATAAGTGTCATGGAGTAGGACACAAATCCTATGAATGCCCAGAAAATCTACACATGGAGGATGAGTCAAAACCCAGATGTCGAAGAGATGAGAAAGTTGACGAGAGGATGGAATCGAAATCCGACAGTGTCGAAGAGGGTAAAGGAAGAGGTCGAACTATGATGGCTAGGCGAACATTGGTTCAAGATGACCAACGCGATGAGAAGGAGCTGTCACAGCGAAAGGATATCTTCCGAACTAAAGTGTTGATGGGCGACAGGTATTGCAAGACCATATTCAATGGTGGCAGTACGGAGAATCTTGTGTCGACAGAGGTCATCGAGAAGCTGGATTTGAGATGTCGAGAACACCCAAATCCATACAAGATATCATGGTTACAGAAAGGACATCATGTGAAGGTAACCAGACAGTGCCTGATTAACTTTAAGGTTGGAAAGCTTGAAGATAGTGTACTATGCGATGTAATCCCAATGGATGCATGCCATTTATTGTTAGGGAGACCATGGAAATATGATCGGAAGACGATCTATGATGGTCGAGGCAACATAGTCACAATGTGGAAAAATGGCACGCGAAAGATGATGAAGCTGAAGTAGGAGGACCAAGCCGAATAGAAGCAGGGCGAGAGAAACTATTGGGAGAAGCGAGTGTTGATGTGCTTAGTAAAGGAATTCCTCACAGAGAAGGAGAAACAGTTGTGATGTTTTGTCATAATTCCGAAAAGACCGTGTGTCAAGAGGTTGAAAATGGAGAGGATTTCAGTCGAGGTCGAAGAAATGCTCGACGAGTTTCAAAGAATAATAGTCGACGACGCACCAACGAGATTGCCACCGATGAGAAGCATATCCCATCAGATCGACTTGATTCCAGCATCGAGTTTTCCAAACAAGGAACCACATAGGGTGACTCCGATAGAGGGTCATGAACTCAATCGACAAGTCCACGAGTTCTTGGACAGAGGATTGATCAGAGAGAGTTTGAGCCCGTGTGTGGTAACAATTGTGCTAGTTGTCACCTACCCAAATTCTGAAGACTAATTATCTTATTTGCAAAATACATTATGTTAAATTTTAATTACAAAGTTTTGTAATTATGACCAAATCTGGTCAAGGATGATTGTAATGACTTATTATTATTATTTAATAAATTAAACAGGAGACAAACACCCAAGGGAACTGATAAATGAGTGTTCACTGACCCACTAGGAGGAATGGGAGCTGTTAAAAGGCATGGGACAAATGGCAGCATTGCAATCCACCACTAGCTATTGGTTATGGGACAACTACCCCTAAATTTGTGGCATTATCCCCCAGGTGGGTGGAAGAGAGTTGTTAGCTCATTAATGACCAAGTTAACCACTAAAAGGCCTAGGCAGCCTAGATAAGGCAATTCGAATTGAGTAGGCAACTCTACAATATTTTCTGCATAACTATTTCCTCAAGTGTATCAGGTGATCACTGAGAGATTCGAATAGGGAGGCTAAGTGGGAGTGCATTGTGAGTCTGCTAGTTATTCTGAGAAGGAAACCAGAGGTGCGGGTGCAGGTCTCTTTGACTGCTGAGTCTTTATGACTGGATGATCTATATTTTACTACAAGTTGATGAACTAACGCTTCTATAGACTCTTCTTCTTCCTCTTGGTTCAGTGAATAGGCTTGGGGGTCCTAAGGCAAGTAATTTGGCTTTCTTCAGGAGTAGGTTGGGTGGAACAGGTTCCTTGGGTTGTTTGTTTCTCCTACAGTCAATCAGGTTCTACTGTTTTGACTTATTGTTTATAGTTAAATGATTTTCTGCATGGTAGAACTATTATTTACAGTTATACAAAAGAAACTATTTTATTTTCTGACTTAAAGATGATATATTTTAAGGATGATTAAGTAAATTATATGAATGATTAAATTCTTTTATGTATTTTTCCCATACTGTTATCTGTATAGTACTCTAGTACAGAAAAGTAAAATTAATAGAGATGAGTGATAGGAAGAATGCCATTTGAATGAATAGATAAACACAATAGTATTTCTTTTAAATTCTGCCATTTCAATAATATGTCTAAAACTCAGGAAATAGTACAACATAGTATAAACATATGTATAGCATTTCCTCTACTTCATAATAAAAGAAAAAACTTGTATTGCTATATAAATCTAGATTTTCCAATTCAATTCCATCTAATTATCACATTTGATCTAGTATAGATTTCAATAATTAAATATAAATACTTTCACTATAAAAACCAAAACCCTAAGATTTTGTAGACCCTAGATTCTAAACATTCATTTAGTATATAGTTCAATAAATTTCCTATCAAGCCATTCATGGCAAAGATAGTTAAGATTTATGAAGTTATAGCAGACATGGTTTCCAAACCCTACACAACATTTTATTTAACCTTACTATCTATTATTCGTGCTTAGAATACTAACAAGGCACTTAACATCACTTAAAATAAGACATGATTTTTGTATTGTTATCTATCAAACCCTAACAAGAAACATAAACAGTGTCGAAACCTTTAGATACACAATTTAAGGCCTGGTTCTCGAGCTTGAATTCTCAGTACAATCAAGGTTACCAACGAAACCTATAGGGTAGGGTTTCGTTAGTTGAAACAATATCAAACCCTGTGGCTTATAGCCATTTTAAAACATTTAACAGATCAAGTTTTACAACATCATTCTTTCAAACTTAAATTTCAAAAACAATATGAAGTAAAGGGTCTATCTACCAACAGACATGCAACCTACTAACTCTTGACCAGAGACAACTTTCGTTGTTCTAAACCAAATCAACAATTTATACAAACAATTTCTCAAACCATTACTTAAACAAAATTATAACATTTCAATACAAGATGTGCCATTGTTTTACAGAAACAAGTGAACCCACGGCTTTAGAATTTCATGTTCAATAGTACAGTAAAATTTGTCAGAGTTTACATTAAAGACCTTTCAAGGGTCCAAAATCACATAGGGTCATTCCCTTAACAACCAACAACACAAAAAAAAGTTCAAGGTCATTTTTAAACAACGTAGCAAATTATTACTGAGCCAAATAGTAGCTAAAAAACTGAGGGTTTATCCTCTTTACAGCATTGTACAAAATAAAACTTAAACTCGGCCATTATCTCCGAACAGGGTCGTATTTCCAACTCTCGTCACACTGTATTCACCGGCTAACCATGCCAAAGGTACCTACGAGGTTTTATGAACCATCGAGGCTTACCAGGAGGTTGTTGCAACATCCTCATTCTGAGTTTTGCTCATATAAATCCTCCAACGACGTATCACCTGCCAGTTAAAGTTTGAAAGGGTTAAAACAAAGAAAAAAAAAGGTATAACTTAAATATTACAGTATTACTGCCACTATCATTGAAAAATTACCTTAGTGTCGAAGCTCCTAGATCAAGACACCTCACACCAACAAAACGACGAAGTCTTGTGGCACTTACAGCAAATACGAGTTCAAATTCAGAGAACAATTTTATGAATAGGAGAATCGAACTCTAGTTCGAATTACACTCAAATAAACTGACAGAGAAACCTCCCCATAAATTCAATGGTTGATTCGTGGCTCCATTTCGCCAAGATTATAAGCCTGTAACATATAACCTTCTCTCATAGGTCTAAGGTTTGAAACCGAGGAAGGAGTCCTACTAACAACAAAACTCCAAACCCTACATTGCAGCAACACTGTCGTCCCCTTCAACCTTACCACTAAATGCAAAATGAAGGCCAGGAAACAATTCCTTGTTACTTACCAACGAAAGAATAGGGTTTCTTTCCTAGCCCTATATCTTGCAAAGATCAACGGTGAAATAGCTTCTAGTCGGGCACGTTGAGATTCAAGAGATCATTCCAATCAATACCACATTGAATATCGCATCTATCAAGTTACCAAATCAGCAGACCAAGGACTAGTGGATAGCACAGATCAACATCAAATGATGCATTGTTGTAAAATCTATCACATGAAGAACTTCCACCTAAGCTTCCACTTCACATAATAGGTAGGCAACGTAAATTCTAAGACCTGATATCGACAGTTTGAAAGTATGCCAAGTATCGAAACTTTAATACCCTGTCACAATCATAATCATTGCAATGTTTAGATTCATAGTTCACATTTTATAATAGTTCCTAAAGTTTTTTTTAGGCATCGTGATAATAGTATTACATGCTAATGTATGGTGCGTGAATGCATAGTTACTATAGATTGTATATCTTCTCCTCTATAGTATATGTATAGTTATATAGGGTATAGTTCATATATTTTCATACATTAGCCTTGTATTGTTAATCAATTGATAAATGTGAGACTTAGGTATAGTCTAAAGTTCTGTTGATACATAATATAATGCTAGTTCATTTTGAAATAGCATAAGCACTATATTCACAAAACTTCAAATAAAGTTACAAATGGACAATGGTATCATCGCTTGATGTTAATGATAATAGTCTTATTAGGATGATTTTTCATAGATGATAAATATAGCATTGTAGAAGCAAAATGATGAGGTGATTTTAATAAGACTAAAAGGTTTGTAAGCTAGCACATGAACAAGAATTGGAACCAAAATATCCATACCTCCAATAACTTGTTTTGCAAGGAAGTACTTAGTATTTTTCATATTACATTGACGATGAATTGAAAGACACATGTACTCTTAACTCATGTTTGTCGTAAAAAAATTTACCTGTGTTCTTCACATGGAAACATGATTCGAATGCCTTAGCTAAACGTATCTAAGTAAACCTCAGGGCACCTCATAAGACCCCTTCGTCATCATTCAAAACAAAATGTCAGCACATTACCAAGAAAATTATAATAATACAAACCTATGTACAACATATAGTTACATTTAAAACTTAAGCAAATCTGAAGATGTATTCTTGTGTTATGATCATAAAATGTCCTTTGTTAAAGAGTTTAGCATCCATTTAGTCTGCATTAGCAATTACAACTAGCATCATATTTTGTTTTTAGAAATTCGATGTGTTGTCGTTATTAATTATCCTAGTTAAGAGATTTAACTATTATTATATGTTCCGCATTAACAAATTCAATAATTATTGCTATTGTAAATTTTTTTAAATTTTTGGTAAATTACGGGCACTTACATGTGGTAGTTCACGTTCGAACTCTAGGCCTGAAAAGGTCCATAGAACACGTAACAGAAAATTTTATTACAGCAGAAATCTTACTGATTCAAATTTAAACTATTTGTGTTATACAAAAATTGTTTTTAAGCTATACGTATGGAGGGATCAGCTGAACATATGGAGGACAGATTTCGACCCAACAGTCATAGCAGGGGACAACATTATGAAGGAGAAGTCCATGGCGAATTAAATGACAATTCATCAGAATTGTTACGTGCATTTCAAGAATTGAAAACATAAATCCGATCTGTAAAACAAGACAATCAGAAAATTCAAAAAGCACAAGAGAAACTTAACCAAGTACTGTTCGATTAGTGCCCAACTGATGAATAGGATAGAGGGATTGAAAATACCTCTAAGATTGAAGACTTACCTCATCGAGACAGGGGTAAGAAAATGAAAACTGATGATGTGAACATCATTTCAACATCATCAGAAGCTGCCAATGAAAAACGAGAAAAGAAACATAATTATTCAAGTGATAGCAGTGAAGGAGATTACAAACCCAAAAGAAAAAGTCACAAATAGTATGAACATATTTCTGGGGAGTTCAAGAAAATCAAACCGCCAACCTTCAATGGTGAAACTGAGAAAGGAGAGACAGCAGAAGCATGGTTGTCTGGCATGAAGAAGTACTTCCAAATTTATGATTATTCAGAAACATTGAAGGCAAAGATGGCAATATACAACTTGATTGGGAAGGCAGATATTTGGTGGGAGGACATCAAAAGAGTGAAGGGCATCAAAGATAAAGATGTGAATTGGAGCATTTTTAAAAGGTACTTCAAGAAGAAGTTCTTATCTGAACAATACTATGAAGAAAAATCCAAGGAATTTTATGATTTAAAGCTGGGAACTATGAACATGAAAGACTTGAACAGTAAATTTCTAAATTTGTTGAGGTATGTGCCATACCTCATGGAAGAGAAACCAAAGATTCAAAGATACCTGAGTTGTCTACCTTTCAACATCAAGGACAAAATAGAGTATGACAATCCAAAGACCTTAGAAGAGGCCGTGAGGAAAGCAACTTTCTGTTATGACACTAATCAGAAAAGAGAAGGGATATCTAACTGGAAAAATCATAAACCCAACAACTTTGAGCTGAAAAATAAAAATTTCAGGTTCAGTGGAAATTCTGGTTTCCAAAAGACAAACTTTCCAAATCGAAATTTTCAAGGAAACAATCCGAGAAATAATCAGTAGCAGAATTTTACAGCTCCTAGAAATACTCCCAATGCTACCATGACTAATGACCAAAAGGAACCTATAAAATGTTTTGAGTGTCAAGGTCCTTGTTATGCTTCAGAATGCCCCAAGAGGAAGCATACAGCTAATAATATTCATTCCATACAAATTGAACCTACTGTGGGAAACTTGGCAAGGGAGATGCCCAGAATTAATGCAGCTCTAGACAACAAGAAAGCAGAGCATCAAGTCTCTATGGTAGAGATTGAAGGTATGCTACAAAATCACCTTGTTACTATTTTGATTGATCCAGGTGCTAGCCTAAGTTATATATCACCAGATATTGTAGAAATTTTTAATTTGAAAACATAAAAATTCAATAAATCCTAGTTAGTTAGACTAGCAATAGGAACAAAAAAAGTATCTGATTTTATTGAAAGTTGTGTTTTATCTATGAATCAGTTAAAGACACAAACCAAGTTGAATGTTTTACCTTTATGATCCTATGAAATCTTAATTGGAATGGACTGGTTAGAATCCCATCATGTCATTCTGAATTGTTGCGAGAAAATTTTTACTTGTTTAAATGATGAAAGAGAAACAATAGAAGTAAAATGTATTCCAAGAAAGAGATCACTTAGACAGATTTCAGCTATGCAAGTAAAGAGAGCAGTTAGAAAATGATGTCAAATGTTTGTTGTGAATGTAGTAAATGAGGAATTAATTACTAAATAGGACAAACTGAAACTAGAAGATATACCTATCCTAAAAGAATTCCAGGATGTTTTTCCTGAAGAGATCCCAGGATTACCCCTTAAGAGAGATCTAGATTTTACCATTGAACTAATACCAGGTGCGGTACCGAATTCTAAAGCTCCATATAGGATGAATATACTGGAATTAAATGAGTTGAAATCACAGTTGAAGGAACTAATTGATAAAAACTATATAAGACCCAGCGTGTCTCCTTGGGGAGCACCTATTATTTTTGTTAAAAAGAAGGATGGCACTTTAAGACTCTACATAGATTATCGTCAGTTAAATAAGATGACAATCAAGAATCAATATCCGTTGCCCTGCATCAACGATTTATTTGATCAACTGCGTGGGGAAACGATATTTTCAAATATTGATTTAAGGTCAGGATATCATCAAGTTCGTGTGAAGGATGAGGATATTTTTAAAACAACCTTTAGAACTCGATATGGACATTATGAGTTTGTAGTCATGCCATTTGGGTTGACTAATGCCCCGGCAGTATTTATGTGTTTAATGAACAATATTCTGCACAAATACTTGGATAAGTTCGCTATTATGTTCATAGATGACATTTTAGTATATTCTAAAAGTAAAGAAGAACATGACGAACATCTACGTATTATTTTAAAAGTTCTGAGAGATTATCACTTATATGCTAAGTTTAGTAAGTGTGATTTTCACAAGGATAAGATTCAGTATTTAGGACATATAATTTCTAAGAAAGGAATCTCGGCTGACCCCGATAAGATAAAATCCATTAATGAATGGTCGATTCCTAAAGATGTGTCGGATGTATGATCATTTATGGGTATTACTGGATATTATAGAAAATTCATAGAAGGGTTTTCAAAAATTGCAAACCCCGTAACCTCCTTACAGAAGAAGGGAAAGAAGTTTGCATGGGATCAGAAATGTTCAGACAATTTCAAGAAGTTAAAGGAATTACTAACTATAGCGCCTATTCTGAGGATTGTAGATCCTAATAAGGATTTTATAGTTTGCACCAATGCATGTAATGACGGACTCGGTGGAGTCCTAACACAAGAAGGACATGCTGTTGCATATGAGTCTAGAAAGCTGAAAATACATGAGAAGAATTACTCTAATTATGATTTGGAGTTATTAACAGTAATTTACACTTTAAAAATGTGGCATCACCATCTTATTGGCTGAAAATTTACCTTGTTGACAGATAACATGGGGTTGAAGTATTTATTACATCAGACAAATTTGAACACTAGACAAGCTAGATGGATAACTTTTCTAAGTGAATATGATTTTTAAATTCAGCACATAAAAGGGAAAGAGAACAAAGTTCTCGATGCATTAAGTCGTAAAGCAAAGTTGAATTTTATTCCAGCCATCAGTACATAGTCAACAAATTTAGAAAATCAGATCTTTGACGGGATTGAAACTGATGAAGAATACAGAAAATTACAAGAAAAGACAACAGATAGCAATTCTAAAAATTCAATGGCAGATTACAGTTTAAAAGAAAACGGATTGCTGTTGTACAAAAACAGATTGTATGTACCCAACATAGCAAAGTTAAAATTCTGATTTTAGACGAGATGCACAAAAGTCATTATTCTGGTCATCCAGGTTATCAGAAAACCATCACCATGTTACAAAAATAATATTATTGGCTCAGAATGAAGGATGAAGTAGCATAATATATCACTAAGTGCCTCGATTGTCAAAAAGTAAAAGTTGAACATCAGCATCCAGCTGGACTGTTACAGCCATTGCCTATACCTAACTAGAAATGGGAGATTATAAGCATAGATTTTATTGCTGGACTACCCAAAAATCAGAAACAAAATGACTCAATCATGGTGGTAGTGGATAAACTCAGCAAGGCACCACATTTTATACCTGTAAAGACTACTCATAAGGCTCCAGATATTGCAGAAATCTTCATGAAATAGATTTTTCGATTACATGGGATACCAAAAGTGATAGTTTCAAACCGTGATTCTAAGTTTACTGGAAAATTTTGGAGATCTTTGTTTAAAGGGTTGAATACAACTTTAAACTTCAGCACAATATTTCGTCCACAAATGGATGGACATACAAAAAGAGTGAATCAAGTATTGGAAGACATGCTTAGGATGTATGTTAAGGACTAGCCTGGTAAGTGGAAGGACTACTTGCATTTAGCAGAATTTGCATATAACAACCAATATCATGCATCAGCCAGTCTTGGCCCTTTTGAAATTATTTATGGTAAGAAATGTGATACACCAGTCTCTTGGAGTGATCCAATAAATAGAGTTATTTTAGGACCTGAAATGTTGCACGAATTAGAACTAATTGTGAAATAGCTACAAAGAAATCTCAAAGTTTCCCAAGATAGGAAAAAGAGTCAAGCAGATCTTAGAAGGACTCATAAAGAGTTCTAGGTTGGTGAACATGTTTTTCTTAAGGTAAGACCGAAAAAGAGTTCATTGAAATTGAGAAGCTGTGCCAATTTGGCACCCAGGTATTGTGGTCCTTTCGAAATTTTTTCAAGGGTTGGACTCGTGACATACCAACTGGCTTTGCCACCAAATCTAAAGATACATAATGTTTTCATATATCATTTTTAAAGAAATGTGTACATGATGCTACTCATGTTGTAAATTGAAATGATGTACAGGTGGGACAAGACGACGATTTTCAGGTGGAACCGGATTGTATCCTCAAAAGGAGGGAAACTCTACTCTGGAGTCGCACCATTGGGTAGGTAAAGGTGAAATGGAAACACCTTAGCCCAGAAGAGGCAACCTGGGAGTTAGAGAGTAGTATGCGGTAAGATTACCCAGCTCTGTTTCACGAACACTTAGAGAGTGATTAAACAACATCAAGGACGATGTTGAGATTTAATGGGGGGTGTATGTCACCTACCCAAATTCTGAAGACTAATTATCTTATTTGCAAAATACATTATGTTAAATTTTAATTACAAAGCTTTGTAATTATGACCAAATCTGGTTAAGGATGATTGTAATGACTTATTATTATTATTTAATAAATTAAACATGAGACAAACACCCAATGGAACTGTTAAATGAGTGTTCACTGACCCACTAGGAGGAATGGAAGCTTTTAGAAGGCATGGGATAGATGGTAGCATTGCACTCCACCACTAGCTGTTGGTTATGGGACAACTACCCCTAAATTTGTGGCATTACCCCCCAGGTGGGTGGAAGAGAGTTGTTAGCTCATTAATGACTAGGTTAACCACTAAAAGGCCTAGGCATCCTAGATAAGGCAATTCGAATTGAGCAGGAAACTCTACAATATTTTCTGCAGAAATATTCCCTCAAGTGTATCAGGTGATCACTGAGAGATTCGAATAGGGAGTCTAAGTGGGAGTGCATTGTGAGTCTGCTAGTTATTCTGAGAAGGAAAC